>CM023489.1:57491552-57548980 GCA_013339685.2 Hyalomma asiaticum | reverse complement strand
AACGCCTCAATGCGTCAGGCCGTCCTGTATAGCTGCAAGTTCAGCCCCCCTTCAACTTCGTTATAACGAGGTTTTACTGTATATAAGTCTGCTCTGTCAGCCGCCACATGTTCTGAAACCTGTAGTAGTTGGGAGACGCCCTGTGCACTGTCGGCCAGTCATGTGTGAGCACTGAAATTTTTCTGCGCTTCGGTAAAAAGGGAATGAAAACCCTTGTGAGCCTTGTAGCGGGTACCTCGCGCAATATTTCTGCACCACTGTATTTACTTCATCGTTGGTAACGGTGCACATGTTCACAGATGCAAACTTGTACTGAGGGTTAATACATACTACCATTTATTGTACAGTTTGCGGGTGTTTCCTGCAAATATGGTTAATGTAATATTGAAATAAACTCCATGAACCTAGTGACACATGACTGGGCAACAAACCAGGGCAGTGAAAAAAGCTTATTACAAAACCCCTTGCACACTAATCCCGCAGAGTACTTCCCCGTGTGTGTGACGGACCCGGATTTGCTGCTGCCCCTGTCGTGTGACCTGTCGCTTCTGGGCACACATTTGCGGCTGCTGGCTGACCTGCTGCCACGTCTCGACCCCGAACTGGTGCAGCGGGTGGCCAGGATGTACGATGCGTCACGGCCAGGTCCAGCTCTGGCCCTGCGGAGGGTCCTCCTTGCATCTTCGAGGCAGGGCCGGTAGGTGCCTAGTTACCATGGAAACGATGCTTTCTTCTGAAGAGGAATTGAGCCGTGCTTAATTTGTCATGTAAAGTAGCAAGTAATGCAGACAGATTGTGAGGGAATGAAGAGAATGCATTCAAAAGGAAAGATACTTACACAAGCCTCCTTATGTCCCTTCATGCAATGATCACTCTTTTAAGATTACAATACTGCACGAGATCTAATGTGTATGGTAACTCGTTATTTGTTCACTTCCCATCAACAAATGGAATTGCCTATATGGTCAACAAATATGCTGTGTCAGTGAAGACACTTTTTCTTTTACATTTTAACCTCTCTGCTAGAGTGCCTTCTGGCTAAGTGGGGTAATCATTGACCAACAAATAAGTACTAATAAAGAGGGTGCGTATATCTGGAAACAAACCATTTCAATGCCTTGATCTTTTTAGTGATAGATGATGAAGGGCCAGAATGGGAGCACTTATTGTGTTCTGGTGCTTTCTCAGTACAATTTTTCATTCTTTCAAATATGGACAGGGCTGCTTTTAACTCATTGAGTTAATGGGTGACCCATACTATGGATGTTCATGCAGATTGCGCTTGCTTGCCGTTCAAAATTCGATACAAAAGACTGATAATGCAGTCAGTGGTAATGGCAACCGGGGCACTTTCAGTTGCAGCAAGTGCAGATTTAGATTAGTAACATGGTATAACCAACTAGTTAGAAGAACAAAACGTAAAAACAACCAACGTTTAAGGAGTTAAACAACCGTAGAGGACTCTTTAGAATGAGGAGTTGTCATCAACAGGGTTGAAAAAGAGCACATTCAGAATAAAGTGAGAAAAGCCTAAAGCACTGGGGGGATGCTTTTTGTTGCATACAGTTCTATCTTATTTGAAGAGAGATGGAGTTGGTATGCTCTCTGCATGATGGAACACAATAAAGTTTTATAATTGTACTGTTTTTAGGTCTAAGTGTGCTGTTTTACTGTTTTCATTTCGTTAAAGGGGCACTGGTAGAAAATTTCACTGCTAAGATAGCCTGTGGATCAATTTCATCAAGATGCATAAGTCATCTACTCAATCTCAACAAGAAAGCATGGAACTTATTTTAAATGAGTATTGAATTCACGTGCAAAGCCAAGTGCCTTCGTACCACACCTCCCAAAATCGGCATCACGTTAGTTGACCTGATGAAAGGGACTCCCAACCTCTGTAGTGTCACCACTGCAGCTGAGCCCTGAGCAGCGCAGCGTGTAATGGTGATGTCGTAATTGCCATTGCCCTTTTCCTGTGCTTGTGCTGTCGCGTCAACAGTCCTGGTGGTACCAGCGTAAAGAAAATTCTTGCTGACAGAGACAGTGTAGCGGCGACGATGACATAGGGCCCCTAACTTTATGCAGTGGAAATTTTGAAATTCTGCAAGCAAATCCATATGGAGGAGTCTGCAAAATTTTGCAGCAACACTGAACAGGCATAAGGTACACTCGACAGTTTAATTTAAACAGTTTCAGGCTCCAAAGTACCGACTAATTTGAAACTTACGGAGCTGTTGTGGCAGCGCACCAGATGATGCTCATGACACAACTCTTGTGACGCACATCGCCCATAACAACTGAACAATCTCTCTGCGTCTGTTAACCAATTCGCTTCCACGGCTTCGGCAGCCGTTCCACGAGCTGTACCGCACATTTTTCGCCACCGCAGGCTGCCGTATATGGTGTCATATAGAAACCTCCATAACACATATTATGTTCTGATTTTAACACTTTTGTTTTATTTGTTTGGGTATGTCTCCTGGAAGCACTGTACTCGAAGTCTTGCGAATATGGAAGTTCTAGAATCAGACGGACTTAGTATATATCCACACACTGCTTCGTTGTCACTGCTGCACATCACTGCTGCTCTCACCGTCACTCATCCCCGCTACTTTCTGGGTCCGAGATATCTTCCGGATTGTCAGTATAGTGATCACTTTTGAAAGACGAGTTTGGGAATTTCTCACACAGTGAGACCGTTCTACCATCGCAAACCCATGCTTCTGGTTCAGCCATCACTTGGCAGTGGAAGCAAGAGCCAGCAACTTTCCGCACTCCAAGGCATTAAGCAAATTTAATCGGACAGTAATGCTCCTGTCACATGGCACATGTAATGACATTCATAGCGAATGTGATTATGTGTTAATGTCATTTTTGTGCTGCTACACGGGCATAGTGAATGACATTTCGCACCAAACGGCATTCGCCTAATGAATGTATTCGCCATAAACTCATGCAGTCACAACATATGTAATCTTGGACAGAGGTTTCGCTATAATATGCAAAATTGATAAGGAAAAGCAAAGTGTACACAACGTTAGGGTTCTTATTAGTTACTCTTATGGCCCTTTGATAGCATTCTGACATCCAGTGCGATACACGTAGTTGATTCAAACTGTGCAGCTACATTCTTGTTCCGAGACTCTGAGTTTACTCCAACACTTCCTGTCAGCCATGTTTACAAACGCACGTCTGTTGCTTGAGCCACTTCAGCCGGTTTCGGCACTTTGTTGCGAACACCTGGAGAGCAATTAATGTTCGTTCATACTGATCGTTCTCCATCAAGGTGACAGGAACGTAGGCACGGTCCATGATACGCTGACGGCTGAAGAAATCTAAGCGGCTTTGCGCTAGTCTTGCTTTTTATACTTGCGCGGATTTCTTGCCTATTAGCGCCGCCGTATCATATTGCAATGTATTTTCACATAGCCTGCCAATATTCACTACTTTGTTTCTTACAATAATGAGAAAATGTGTAAATAAGAGGCGTAATTTGTAACATTTTGTTATCCAAGTATCCGGTGGGTGAAGATCGAAATCACTGGTGAATGTCATTTTGTATAACCATGTAGATGAGGAACGCAACACCACATTGACATAAGTTATAAATGTCGCTTGCTGCGAATGACATTTGCATGCACCGTGTCACAAGGGTGTAGCTCATTTCCTCGTGAAGTTTGTCTTCGCGGCAGTGCAGACTTTCTCTGGAAAGGCTGTTTCACGGCATAGGTATGCATACTGCAGTGAAACCATCTTTACAGGCAAGTTACTTGCGGAAAAATATTCATCACATTGCAGTGTACTCACGTGCTCGAGTTTGTTTACCACATTGCGCATGCTAGATGGCATTAATTGAGCATGGAAGCTTGTTGTGTTTTGTGCTCTTCCAAACTGAGACTGACTGGTAATAAGCAGACTCTAAGGAAATATCTCTCATGTGCTGCAACAATCGACATGCTGTCTTGTGACCAACAGTCCTGCAGCAACGTATCTTGCCAAAAAAAAAAAAAAAAGTACAGACGATAATTGTTGTGTCGGTGCCCTTTTAGAGACAAGTGCTTAGCACACATATTGTTTGGCATGATGCGCGTGAAATGTTGCAAAGGTAGTGAGTGGTGTGAGTGGTGTGTGCCTCATGTGGCCAAATATGTCTTTTTCCTCTTACATTTGAAAGAAACAGTGTCCACATGTGCATTTGTCACAGGGACAAATTGGAGGAGGAGCAGTCGAGAGATGATGTCTCTACTAACATATCTGCAGTGTGCTTGAAAGCATGGAATAATGTGTGGGTTCACTTTTCCCTGGGTTCGTAGTAATCAACAAGCAGTAGTGCAGGCAGGGATGAAGAGACAAGGTAATTGGGCTGTTTACTGCTCATACTCTGGCCCATAATTACAATGTAAAAACCTATGGAAACATTAAGGCTTCACGATGCTCATTGCTTTAGAAGATTGGAACCCATGTTCTATATGTTTATTTAGATAAATAAAATGACACAGTTCGCACAACTGGCCATGAGTGATGATCGATGTTAACACTGGCACTGGGAAATCACCCATTGTTATGATGAAATGTCTTTATTACGGTATGTGTCGTTCACATCCACTCTTGCTGTCATCATGACAATGTAACTGTCAGTTTCATCATATGCGTCATGCAACAAGTAAGCTGTGCTTGGTACCAAAGACTCTATATGACCACCTGGCAGCATTAGATCAAATGTCTGTTTACTTTGCATAGTGGCACCAGATGTGTAGGGCTGCATTTCGTGAGTATGCGTACAGTCTTGCTTTGACTTAGCTTACAAAGCTGCCAAGAGTAACAGTCAAAACTGGTGTCCTGTGTTTTTGCTTGAAGGCCACCTTCGATGCTCATGTAAATTGATTATCTGGATACAATTTCCACAATGCTGCAGGTGGGCTAGCTGCCTAGGTTTTCTTTGTTAGCAGCTTAGTAGCAAAGCAGATAATGTAGGCAGTACAGTCTTGGCCTCTGGGGATTAGCAAATATGACATAAATATCAGCGCTCTGGCTTTAAACATTTGTCCATTTTCAGTGTAGGCCTTGGACGACAGCCCTTGGCCATGATTGAGTTTGATTTGTTATTGTTATGCAATTATCTCAGACCCTTCTGATATTTCATCTTGTCTTGGCTGCAGCTATCCTGGCTCCTCTTCATCTCTTTCAACGGACTCGCTGGATTTGACACAGTCGGTGAGACTTGCCTCATTGATGTCACTGTCTGCTGTCTTTTTTGTGTGTTATTACAGCAATGCATTCAAAGGGATAGTAAACAAATTTTCTTTTTTGGGGTGGTGGGTGATTGCCTGAAAAACTCTTAAAAGTCTATATGACCATAAATTTAGTCATGGAGAAATTTAAGTAGATGCTGGGCAAGGATCATGCTACCAGTTGGTCATTTTGGTACCTGACCCGGTGATGTGGTAGAGCTTCAGGGAAAAAGAAGTTACTGGTACTCATACTACCAATAACAAAACAGATCATTGCATCGCATTAAAAGGTGGAACAAACAATGCTGCTTGCATTTATCTGTACCGCTCATTGACAAGAGGACTGATGGTACTCATCGCAACATGTAACTGTAGAAGGGGTACTTGTATGTGTCATCACAATACAATAAAACCTTGTTATAACGAAGTTGAAGGGGGAGCTGTAATTGCTTCATTATAACCATTAGTTCATTATAGCCAATATCCATGTCATCTATGGGAGTTTCAAGGGGAATTGCGATTCCTTCATTATATCCAATAGTTTGTTATATCCGGGTTCATTATAACGAGGTTCTACGGTAGTGAGCATACGGTATACAGTGAACCTAGAGTCCTGTTGTACTGGACTATGTATGTGCTGACACAAGCCAATGCTTGTCCTGCAAACAGCTGCAAGTTGTTCAGCCATTGTTCTAATGACCATTGTTTGCAGGATGATGACACGGTCAATGAGGAAGACATTGTAAATTCATGATCTTTGTGCTGCTGATGCTGAACCGGCGTCGGTCCAAGAACCGGGCTACGACGAACAGCTGTTGAGGACCGGCTTCTTCACGCCAGCAGCACCGTCCAGTTTGAAGCGTGCCGCTTCCCAGGATCCCGAACGCTACGTCGCCTCCGGTCAGTCCCATTGCGGCCTGGTGGTTCGTGGCAAGGCCTACACGTGGGGACGAGCTCAGTTTGGCAGGTATGTGTGTGATCTGAACCGGGTGCATATACAGGTTTTACTGTTTAAGGAGGAGGGCAGTCTAATTTTAATTTGGCAGTAATTGATGGTGATGATAGCACACTTGCTTACACTAACAATAATTGATGGCGTTTGACTTGCCAAAACCACGATATTGTCACGACTATAGTTTGGAGAACGGTAGTCGAGGAAAACGAAGTTAGGAGCACGAGCAAGGGCCACCGGTCTTTTCAAAAGAAGACGAAGTTTGGCATCTGCGCTTACTGTGTTTTGGAATACAGCTTCTTGTTCCTTTTTGTCACATCGTGGTCCTGTTTTGTTTGTTCCGCGTTGTGACAATATGATCATGAGACATGTTGTAGTGAAGGGCTCCAGAAATTTTGACCACCTGGGGTTCTTCAGCATGCACTGGCGGGGCACGATACACATGGGCCTCTAACATTTTTGCCTTCATCAAAAATGTGAGTGCTGTGGTCCAGTTCGAAACCATATCTTTTTGGGTTGGCAGCTGAGCACTTTAACCACCGGACCACCACTGTGAACGATGCTTACATGCAGTGACAGCATTAATAAGCATGATGATAATTTAATGGCATCCCAGTGATTGTGCCAATGACAAATTCATGCTTTAAGCAGGAAACACTGGCACTAGAGCTTTATTTATGCATTGGCCCTTACACAACCAGTTTCCTATGGCATCTGCAGTGGAAGAATGGAGATATGATGAATCATCGCTTATAATACATCTTCTGGAACCAGATTACAGATGGACTTGCTGTGGTAACAACAAAAAGATCTAAGCCTATAACTGCAGAACAAACGCGTTTTACTACTCTTTCTTTCCCCAAATCAATTAGACAGTGGAATACTTTATCAAATGATATAGTGAATGTGTCAAATGATGAACTGTTCTATTCTACGGCACTTTTGAAAAAAAAAAATGCATTTGCTATATATCTTGAAAACCTGTTTGTTTCACATTATTTGTATGTTTCTCTCTAAATGCTATTGTGGTACTTATGTTTGTGAGTATATCTGTGCAAAAGCTTTTCTGTATCACTGGTTACGTTTTATTCCCCCCTACGTAATGCTTTTATGGCGATGTAGGCACTCTGTAAATAAATAAATAAACAAAGAATGGTCTTACCATGAACGTAGTGTTACAAATGTGCGTTCATAAAGAATTTTTCGATGTAACAAACCTTCTTTTATACTAACGAGGTTTGACGGTACTGAGACAGTCGAGTCTAATTTCCTTTCAGCTTCCCTTTTTTTCTTTCTCTTTTACTGTTCATTTCTTTCCCTTTCAGGAGCTAGAAGTATTTGTACTTGACTGAAAGCCGATATATGAAGAGCTGTCAACTGAAAGTCAATAGATAAAGCACTATCAACTGACACTTCATAGCTAAGGAGCTAAAAGTACTTGTGCTCTCTCCAGCGTTCAGGAACTATGTAATGTTTCTCAGACATTTGTATGTGGTTCGGGGTGGAACAACAAAAGCTCTTTTGCCTGTTGCCAGTTCCAGGTTCACTTTGTAAGATGCTTGACACTGTTGTTGCAGGCTGGGACACCGGGAGAGTCACAAGGAGATCCTGGGTGTCACGTGCGTCGAGGTGCTCGACAACCTGAGGGTGAAGGTGTCGCAGGTGGCCTGCGGCACCCACCACACCCTCTTCAACACTGACGCAGGCGTGAGTGCTGCCACTGTATTAATGAGATGGGTGCCCTATGCACCCTGACCTTTGAGTGCTGATTTTTACTTAGATGAAAAAGAGAGCATGAATAACTTAGACGAGGCCGTGGGGAACGGATGAGGTCAAGCATTGGGTCTCGAGTCCTTGGCTAAAATTCTTTATAAGTAATTGATAATGCTTACTTTTTTTTATTGACCTATCCGATAAACTAGCTCAGATGTTTCTCCTACTTGAGGTTTTGTGCTTTAATGCTTTCTTTGATGTTGAAAGTTGTTCCAGTGAAACTTTCAGCTTAATTTTGGACGAAATACTGTACTTCACTTTTCAATTGCAACTACTTAATTATTGCTCAAGTTTATAGGAATACTGGCATGTCATTTTCTAACTTTTCACATTTCATGCTTTAAATAAATGTTTGGACCTCAAAATACTGAGAAAGCTTGTTGGTTACAACAACGACAACAATAATAGTAATAGTTCACTAGAATGACTTCGCTAACCGGTGTCAGTACCATGTTTTAGGCATTGTTGTTACGTCCTGATGCAGGAAATGGTCATATGAAAGCTGTATAATAACAATGTTTTGACACTTGCTCCACTTAACTCTTATGCTGCTGCATGAGGCCTTTTACATGCTTCAATATAAGTGTGTAGTAAATGTGTCCTTATATTGAAGGTATTTTCACATTAATTGCAACTCACTGTAACAAATTTTGACTGCAGCAGTAAAGTGAAACCAAATGGTGCCCCTGATCCTACTATGTGGTGAAGTTTTCATAGTTTCTCAGCCTGTAGAATCAGCTATGTAAAAAGTAGAGCTTTGCAAATAGCGAAATTTTGAGTGCGAAGCAAATTCAAATAATAATGTTTGAGTGTGAATGTAATCGAATATTCTTTAAATAATGTTCGAATATTTTTTCAGTAATACTGTGCTAAATTTCAGAGGACTGTGCCACTAACCAAGGGGGGAGAACAGTGTTGTCACTAGAGAAAGAACAGTCACATCCTAAAGAAAAGTCGAGCAGAGAGCTGTCTGTATGCATGAATTAACCTCAGTGAAGTTCGCAGGAGTTGCCATCACCGCAGTACAGAAGTGTTAACTTCGCCATGGTACAGGACTTTTATCTTCGCTGTGGTACACGACGGTTAGCATCGCTGCAGTACAGGCGTGTTAGTTTTGCCACACTATACAAGCTTTAGCTTCACCATAGTACACGGGTGTTAGTTTTCGCACAGAGCGCGAGTTTTAGCTTTGGCGTAGAACAGAAGTTTTAGCTTCGGCGCACTACATGAGTTTTAGCTTCACCATGGTACACGAGGGTTATACCCCAGTCACACGGGCATACCAAAGCTCCTTTGAGGTAAAGGAGCATATCGACTTCGAAGGAACATCAGCTCAAGGGAGCTGAGTCGGTGCTACACGGTTTCCGTTGAAGCTTTTAACAAAAGCCACAACGCACGCTTGGCGCTGCTATCGCTCCGAAATGAGAAAAATAATACGGCTCCAATGCCCCCATAAATTAGTTGTGCGTGCTTTTTCTGCTTTTTCTTATCAAATATTTTGTTTTTGGACACTGATAAAACAAAGTGAACACCTAAAGGTAATGGAAATAATTCGCCAAACACGGACGTAGTGGTAGCAGTGCGCCGCTGTGGACACCGTATTTCTCCGGCTATGCGTGCTTCGATTCCGTTTTTGTTGCTGTTCTCGATTGTTTTTCAATCGCAAAATCTCCAAACAGGTGCCACGAGACAGCGCGTGAGGATCAAATATTCATCGCAGCACCCACTTTAGCGCCATGTGCCGAATCTTCTGAAGGAAAATATGCTCTCTGGTGTCACCTTACGCCGATAACAATATTCAAATACTTAGCTGACGTTTTCCCAACAGCTAGAAATGCACCGACACATGACACATATTCTCGAATGTGCAGTTGAAAAATGTGTCGCAGGCGGTTGGCGCGAAAAAGATATGCCAAAGACACCTCGGTCTACAGCAGACAAAATCTTGACACCCGGGCCCAGCTAGCCACACCACCTCAGCAGCTGACCACAACGTCACCGCTACAGTGCACCTGCCCTCAAGCTGTGCGATTTTCGGGCGACATATGACAAACTGTGTCTATCAGCAGAGCTTCTAGAATTTAAAACTTCTAAGATACCGCGAAACGTGCATTTTATTGAATAAAAGCGTGTTGGATTGGCTCCAAGGTAAAACATGTTTTTCTGCCGTCTGCCACCTGCGAACGAGGGTAGTCCTTTAGAGCCTCAAGGGACAAACGCGGACTCTCTCAGCTCGAAGCTCCTTTCAACTAATGCCCCCTCCGCGCTCCCGTGTGACAGCGCGCCCGCTCCTTTTCAAGTAAAGAAGTTTTAGTTCAAAGGACCTTGGAAGTGCCCGTGTGACAGGGGTATTATTGTAGCCACAGAGCATGAGTGTTCTGTGGCCAAGCGAGCTACATGCAGGAATGGTACCTCCCATGAGCCATAAAAACTTTGATTAGTTCGAATAGTGAAAGTTATGTGCAAATCAAATTGAATAGCAAATGCTATTCGAAAACTGTTTGAAGGTTTTAAATATTCGCACATCCCTAGTAAAATGCAGCCGAACCTGCTTGTGCCCCGTTTCTGAGGCAGCAGCCTATTAAGTACGGAAGAAAGGGGGAAGGGGGGTGTGCCTTCTGGTCAAAATCCTTAACATCCCCATTTACTGACTGAATTCATGCCTGCAACTGTGCCTGCAATCGCATTGCAATGGTTGCACTCAAGCTTAATGGTTGTAGCTGATGAGAAGATGCAAGGTGACATGCCACAGGCATGGGGCTGACAATTAGCCAAGTCAAACGTTTCTAAAAAAGAATTTATTGAGGAACTTTTTGGGTCGAACATACTCCATTTGCCTGACTGCTTGAATCGAGCATTGCCTCTGTTCTGTTCTTAGGTCTTCAGTGAAGAATAAAGAACATAGCAGAAGACATAGTACCTCATTCTACGTAATCGTATCACTTGACGCGTACAAACCGAGCCACTGACCTTGCTTTGCATTTCTTCGGCTTGCAGTGCATATATCATCTCTTCCAGCAGGCATTCTTGTCCATGGTAGTGGCTGTGCCTGTTGTGATTGTTGGAGACATGCTTCATGCTCCGTGAGAACTCTAGCAGTGGCTCCCCAAAGGGAATCGTCAAGTGATTTAAGATGGTATAATGATGTACCAAATAGGCCATTCCTGCTTCGTGCAGGTGTTTTCGTGCGGTTCATCGCGCTACGGCCAGCTGGGCCTGGGCAACCTGCAGAGGACCTGGGTGCCTCACCTGGTCGAAACCTTGGCCGGCAGGGAAGTCGTCAAGGTGGCTGCAGGGCTTTACCATTCGCTGGCGGTCACCAAGGATGGAAGGTGAGTGTGGCTGCTGTCGTCTAAACGTTGCAGTGCTTGGCCAAAATTGAAGAGACACGCTGAGCCACTTTATACCTGTGCCACATAAGCAATGGTAATGCTGCTTAAGAATAGAACCTTAATTGGAGATTTGTTGCATGGAATAAGGCTCAGAGGTTGGCTTTAGCCGCTGTGCTGTAGTCAGTTCACTCAATGGCGATGTAAGGAATTGGTCACTTAGCAGCTTATTTCGTTACAACGGCCTTTATGGTAAAGGCGTTGCTGCCTACTGTTAAACGACGCATGACACCAAAATTTCAAAGTGAGATGTTTTTGTTATTTGATAGTCCTGCATAAAAAGGCACTTTTCACTGAGCATTAATGGCCAATGTTATTCTAAGACATTTTAATATGGTTTTAAGGCATACAGAAATGCTTATCAGATTTGGCAGTTCCTCTCAACATCACTTCTATTATGATGCCGTTATAGTGGCTGCACAGACCTTTTTTGATGTCTCACGAGAAGTAAAGTGAGTATTGTCAGAACCAGGAATAGCAATGCACACAGTTCACGGTGTAAGAGGCCACTTTCCTGCCTTCTAGTTCGGTGTCGTGCAGCGATGCGTTTCTAGAACCAAAAATACTGGTGTACCGTGCTGGTCACAGAAAAGCGCTCGACACCTGCTATAGTTTGGCGTCCGATCTGGCGTGAAGTGCCATTTGCTATGGCATGTGGCGAACATTTTTAAGACACGGGTTGAACAAAGGATAAGCGCGCAGGCTCCACCTACTTCCACTGCTTTGGCGTGCATGCTCAGAAGACATGTATTTGTTCTGAAGTATAGAACAAACAATTATACATAGCCTTGCTTATCATAGCCTTGCTTATTGGGTGTGGTAAGACTAGAGCCTTACCACGTCGAAGTGGATGTAGTTACCGAAGATTCGATTTTGGTCAAGTGTGAGCTGTTCACATGGTGCTTATTTTTTTCCCATCACAATGGTCATTTGTACCCATATGTCACACCGCACATCACACATATGCTGATGTAGTGGGCGCATCCCCCATGATAACATAAGTGTATCTGTAACAGTTTCGTGATAGAAAATACATGGTGGTTGTAGAAGACATGTACTCGAACATTTGTGTTTGAACTCTGGTGCATCATTGGTACGGCACTGTACTGTTGTTTTACTGAGTGTTGTTTTACTTTTCTCATTTTTTTAATACCTTTTCACTCGCGATACTAATGTTATCTTAATTGCATTAGTCCACTCTTCATTAAAGAGTCATAGTCTCTTTCCTCTCTTTTGTCAGTCAATTTGATCTTAGCATTGTATGATATGTACAACTAGCATTATCTTTTGTAGTCATTGTGCATGTCAATTATTGCTGTTATTTAACTCTGCATTCTTCCATTGTATTGACTATATTCATGTCCTCTTATTATGCTTGTAAGTGAATGCTTCTAATTATGTTTCTTTTTGTTTAAAATATTTGTGAAAAATCATTGTACTGCCCAACTGCCACGCTCTCGAAGGAGAGTAGCAGTATTGTAAATAAATAAATAAATTTTAGTACTGAGCTACCTAGTACCGCAGTTTTTATGACCGCTGCATTTGCTCGTTAAGGTTCACCTTGTGTTTGCGTTTAGCATCAGCATTGCTTAGGCCATGTGGCAACAAGCATTCTCTCTTTGCATTGTCTTTTACAACTGGCACAGCCTGTTCACCTGGGGCTGGGGAGTCCACGGCCAACTCGGCCACGGCACCTGTGATGACGAGCGGCAGCCTCGGGTGGTGGCTAGCCTGGCTGACCACAAGGTCGTCGATGCCTACGGGGGCTGCGGTCACTCAGTGGCACTCACCTCTGAGGTGGGTCACCCTCTGCCTTCAATACACCGTATGTTTCAAAGCATGAGGAATGCAGTGCTGTCAAAGGCAAACTCTGGTGATTTTTTGAACATGTTAAGGTAATAATGATTCTATGTTCCTGAGGCGCTCTTGTCACACTCCTGATAGTAGAAATTCTCAGCAAATGCAAAAAATATTTTTTAATGAGCAAAAAAGTGCGATACTGGAAACAAAATCCAACCTCTCAGTGACGTCATATCAGTCAATCCGCCTTGTGTGACAGCACATAAGCACTTCCCCTGGCAGTAATGTCGTAATGGTTGGCCAGCACGTGCAAGTCTCGTAGGCCATGGTGTCAGGGTATGTAATCAGGGCATGTTTCAGGGTATGCAATCAACCGTAAAATCTAGCCACCTGCCATGATAGGAAACACACACATGTTCAAGTATTCCTTTCTCTTTTCAAAATCTTATTTGTTCTCATGTCTTCGCAGTTATCAATTTTCAGTGATGCTTTGCCATTTTCTTTTGTCCATTTTATTTTAACTCTGCTCCACCTGTGCTTTCACTCATGGCCCCAAAATGGTGGTCCGCCAGGAAGTGCTGCAGCTACAATGCCTGTAGCCCTACCTTCGCTGTCTCCTTTATTGGCCTTCTTAATGGACTTGACCACATAGTAATAGTTCAAAAACGCTGTTATTAGCACCTGCCTGAAGAGCTCGTCAAAACTATGAATCTAGAGTGTTCGCCAGTTGCAGTTGGTCATGGGGCAGATTTAGTCATATTAGAGCAAGGGTTCTCAAGCATGTTCGCGCCAGGGAACCCTGCTAAGCTACATTAAGTGCCCAGGAACCCCCCCCCCCCCTTTTTCACGGCAAGCATTTTTCATTTTCATTTTCAATAAGTTCAGAAGCAAGGGTATATAAAAAATTTATTCACCAACATGCAACTTAACTCACTTTCCGTGCACCAACAAATCGATCCTGAGGTTCAGTCACACTCAGTGCCAACGGCATGGCGGCTGCTGGATTCAGTCGACTCCTGTGCTTATTTTTCAGATAGGCTAGTGCCGAGAATGCCTGCCCACATGCATATGTTGTTGCAAATGGCAGCAGCATGTCCACTGCCTTATTGAACAGATGTGGGAATAAAGGAGCAGCCTGCATCCAGAATGCAACAACACTTTGGCAGTCAAATTCCTCTCTAAGGGCAGTGTGAGCCGACAGTTCTAGTAACTCATCTTCCACTTCAACATCTTCAATAGAGATTCTCTAGATCGATCACACCTCAGGATTGCCTTTAAGCAAGTTGAGTTGGCGAGTGCAGAACCAGGGAAAATTTATCAGTGGCTCGCGGAACCCTGAGGAGGGACCTGCGGAACCCTGAGGTTTCGCGGAACCCACTTTGAGAACCCCTGTTTTAGAGTACGAGTTTTCAGCCGTACGTTTGCTGTACACCTCTGCTCTCTTTCCCGCTCTTTCTTGCACAGGGGGTGGTGTTCACCTTTGGGTGTAACCTGTTTGGCCAGCTGGGCCTGGGCCGTACCTCCAAGAAGAGCAGCCCCCAGCAGCTGGACCTAGGGGAACCCGTGCGACTACTCTGCTCGGGATTCTTCCAAGTGGTACGCCAGATGCTTTAATGCCCAACATGACTTGGAGCACGGGAGATAACGAGCAGGAATACAGCTGGGGATGTCGATATTAGAAAACTGCATTTGCTGCTTTGGTTGTTGCATTATTGCCTGGACAAAAACTGATACAGTGTACCCATGTGGTTGTGCAGCAGGGACCGAACAGATTGGTGAAGCATAAATCTATGCAAAAGCTGCAATTAGGTAAAGTTGGGATCAACACACTGCTCTGAAGAGCCATAATTTGCCATTAAAAAAAAGTTGGCAGCCGCGGCACCCTTGTGGAGATGGGCGGTTAGCAGAGATTTGGAAGATGGGCCACCGTTGGATTGCATTTGTAGCCGTTAGTCACAGAGAAGTGAAGAAGCGATCCTCTCAGGAGAGATTTTTTGCAGGTGGTACAAACGTTGAACGTCACAGGTCCTGACCGGGCAACTCACCTTCGAGAATCTTTAGGGTGCTGTCATGCTTGGTGCAGTTTTGAACATTAGCTACAAATATCAGATTGTTGTCAAAGTACAGGCCATCACACACCACACGTGCATGTCCAAACACTCTGTTCGAGAACATGTGGTTAAATTGAGCAGTGGCGAGAACCACTGCATTCCTGCAAGTGCTTCTCGATACGCCTACATCTCTTGGCTGCTTTGTTGGCCTCTTGCGGCGAATCATGCGATTGCACCACTAGTTTCCCTCTGTACATCTTTCTTGCATCTCACTTTGCATCTGCAGCCTCCCCCCCCTTTACCCCTTCTTCTGTGCTCACACCTCTTGCCAGGGAGAGAGCATAATGCTCCCGCTGTACATGATCATGCTCGTAGCATTTCGCCTTTTTTTTTTTTTTTTGCTTTCTACGACACTTCTTAGATCATGCCAGGTGTTTCACTGAAATGCCTTCTTTTCTGTCTTATGTCCTCTTATGGATGCCGCAAAATCAGTCAGGTGTGCCATAAGCAGCCTTACTGAAAAAAAATTGCACTGGACAGCATGAATGAAGGAAGGGTGGATGCAGGACACATCTCTCTTCATGTCATCCAACATATAGCCAACTTTCCGAAATTACGACTTAAATTTCATATGTTGCTCGTGACACAATGTGGACAGTGTGATTTGTACTAGGAAAACAGTAGTAAGAGTGTTGGCTTTAAAGAGTTTATGACCTAGAAAGCTTATGCTACAGTAACTGTGCTCCATGCTGTTTTGCGGAGGTTTGTTCTCATTTTCTTTTTCAGCTGCTTTTCAATAAAAAAATTGAAAATTCACCGGTCTCGTCTGCATGCTGTGATGACGCAGTGTGAAAGCCACTTCCCACTGTCATAGAGATTCTCTGATGGTGGTTGCTTTAATATACCTCTAAATTTGTTTGATATCCCATGAATGAATTCTTGCATGCTTTCTAAATTCATTTGACATGCGCAGCACAGTTTGACATAGGCTGTAAAGACTAACATTCATTCACATGTGGTGCGTACATGTATATCCCTGACCGAGGAATGCGGGCATGCTCTGCACATGATTGTATCATCGTTTATCAATACATAAATGAGCATGTCACATTACTGATGTCGTGACTTATCAGTCATGTTTGTCCTATCCGTACCCCACCGTGTGAATTTTGATATGTGCCAGGTGAGCGGGACGACCTTGCATGACGTCGTCTGACTCCTGGTACCATTTGTGTCGATGCCAACAACGATGGTCTCTTTTCGCATTTGATGAGGCATGAAAGGCTTTTGCTGTAATACTGGTGCTGTTTCTGCAGCTGGCATTGCTGTCGTCTGGGCGCCTGCTGACGTGGGGCGCCAACCCACAGAGCCTGCGCCTGCAGGCGCAGTCGTCACGTCGCTCACGCCTCCAGGCGGTAGTGGCACAAAACGAGCTGCTTTCATCACTCGCGGGTGGACCCCATGGGGGCAACTTGCGGCACCCGGCCTCGGCAGCGGCCGCCAGTGCCCTCCCCGCGGCAGGCACCAGCCCTATGGCACAGGTATGCCAACGGCAACAGAACTTGAACTTTGATTTATTATTCCAAGCTCATTCGATCCTGAGATAACAGGGAGGGCATAAAAGTCCCTAAAATACAGGCGCAGAAGGTATGTCAAGTCGTCTTGGAGCAGGCAACAGTGCAGAAAAAATTTCTTCCTTCACCTTCTCCTCTTTGTTGGCTTCAGGGAAGCGCATCATTTTTTCTGGGCTTGCACAGCTGAGCTGGCAGTGACTCATAACTGCTGCTGCGCATGATGGGAGCAGTCAGTGCAAGAGGAGCATAGTACAATCCCACCAGTGTGTGAGAGAGAGGGCAGCTCCACTACTGTGAAACCTGAGATAGTGCATAGCCCGGAGTTATGTGCTGGAGCAGCGCCTCCTCTATTTCTTTCAATGCCACTGCAAACGCCACTGCTCAATGGGAACTGTCGGTCCGGCTTGGTTCAAGGAGCTGTCTTTGTGTGATGCCACTTAGAGGGTACGGCTGCTCGTGTCACACATGCGTCACAGAGTGCGTCGCTGTCGTTGCCTTGGAGATGTGGTATATGCTGCGCCCCCTCCTATACAATGCGTCTGTCAGATTTCTTCCTTCGCATTTCTTCCTTGGTAGCTTTCTCTGTGGGCACTATGCACGGCGCTTTTTTTGTTTTTGATCTTTTTCTGTTCTAGAGCAGCACTTCAAGGATAGTCAGCTTTCTGGCATCGAGGCATCCTACAGTAGCTTTATTCGCAGTTCACAGTGGACATTCCGCTGACAGCTGCTTATCTGTGTTTGTGTTTCCAGGCGCCTCTTTAAAGAACATCATTTTGCGTGTGTAGATGGTGTGGTTCAAATAGCGGAAAATCTGCCTTTGCTGCAGCAGACAAACATTATCGGTTATGACACGCTATCGGCTATCACAGTCATGCCACCAGCGAACGTCGCGTCTCGTGAACACCCAGTGTTCAGAGACATCAAGGTGAGCTTAATAAAGAACTTGTACTAAACAACTCGTACCTTTATGGTGTCACCAAAGGCAGTACGAGACCTGCCATAGTGGTCTAGTGGCTAAGGCACTCAGCTGCTGATCCGAAGGTGATGGGGCTGAATCCTGGCAGGGTGGCCACATTCCTGCAGAGGCGAAATGCTAAGGGGCCGGTGTACTGTGCGATTTCAGTGCTTGTTAAAAAACCCCAGGTAGTTGGAAGTCTAAGGGGAACTCCACTACAGCATCTCTCTTAATCATATTGTGGTTCTGTGACATAAAATCCCATAAATTCTTAGTATTAAAGGGTCCCTGAAACGTTTTTTTGACATTGCGTCACTGATTAGGCAACACAATTGCGAAATCATTCACACCATAAATAAAGCGAAGCACAATGCGCTAAGGCAGCTATGGGCTTATTTCTGTCGCCTTCCTCCTTACCACTGCTGTTCCTCCTCAACTCGATCTGCTGCGTAGTGCGCGCTAGCGACGACAGCGCCTCCCGCGTCAGCCGCTCTGCCGAGCCTCCCGTAGTGACATAGCGCCCCGATATCCTCACTGAGGTCGCCCGCCTCGGCAGTGCTAGCCCTCTGTAATAGAGCGCCGGCGACTCGTGTGACGCCGCCAGATGCCGCGATGATACCGTTGGCTGAAACGAAGGAGTACGTT
This sequence comes from Hyalomma asiaticum, assembly GCA_013339685.2. NCBI lineage: Eukaryota > Metazoa > Arthropoda > Arachnida > Ixodida > Ixodidae > Hyalomma > Hyalomma asiaticum. Next base: position 57,530,610 of record CM023489.1, on the reverse strand, counting down.
GTAGAAGCACGTTGTTCGCAGCTAGGTTTTGAAAATTACGCGCACGTCACTTGGGTCGGGGCCAATCAGCGACCTCCCATTCGATCGCTCGATGGCGGGGGCGTTTGAAAACGCTTTTTGGCGAGCCGCTGCGACCTTTTGCGATACGCGTGTTCAAAACCTTATTGTAAATTACACGCTTTACGCACAGCGCTAAAATCTGTCCTGTAATGGTCCTAGTGACCCGCTCTACCGGATCACCATGTTTGCACAAAATCGTCAAAACCGTTTCAGGGTCCCTTTAAATGCAGCAGTGACTTGATGGTACCACTTAATAGCAACACTAACATGCCCAAGCTTTTACACTTGTTAGGGACTAATTCAACTCTACTAGATTGGTGTCCTCACATACCAAAAATGCATCTAAACATTACAAATATAGGGTAAGGCTTCAATATAACTTATTTGGCACTTACTTATGTGGAAATTTCGTTACATTGAAATTCAGTTCTTGCAAAGTTCGGTTACTGACAAATTATCTTTTGCACGAAATCAGGTGGAAAGGATGGAAAAATAATTAGGCAGTTCTGAAAAGCAAGTTTGAATGACAAAAAAGAAAGCCAATAAAAGAAGAGTTTTGTTGAACATGAGGTCAAAAGCTCTCATGTGACATTGGCTCATGTTACAGTGACAAAATACTGTGGCTGCATTGGACTAGGTGAAGAATATTCAGGTCTGAGGCTTTCTGCCAACAGGTGCGATTGCGAGAGCTATTTCACCTGCCATGTCACTGTGGCTTACCCACGTAACCTGTGTTGTTGGGTAATGCCTGCGTCCCTTACTGCATCATGAGTGCTAGCTTTGCCACAGTACACAAGTGCTAGGTTTGTTGCAGTACACAGGTGTATAACTTTGCCACATTACACAAGTGCTACGTTGTGAAGCGTACTGCATGTGGCAATGCACCAGTTATCATGTGCACAACATAACATATTTTGCCTGTCAATTACAAACTTTGAATAGTAAAAGCTTCTTGTGAATTGAAAAAGAAAGATATTCTAGAGTTTGATTATTTATACACCTCTGCTTATTAATGTATGCTTGTAACACTTATCATGGTAATGTCACTTTTGTTTAATTTATTACAGCCAATAATTGTTGTGTCTGCATTCTTTACAATGAAGTTTGACAGTGCTGTGCACTTCACTGTCATACAGGCCCTGCTTCATGGCCACCAGCGCCACCTGTCGCCGACCGAGGTTGACCTGTCAACAGTACGAGGACCCATAGTGTCCATGGCCTGTGGCTCCAACCATGCACTCCTGCTCACCCGTGATGGGGAAATCTACGCCTGGGGCCGCAACACCGAAGGACAGCTCGGGCTGGGAAACCGCAAGGACCAGGTGAGTGTCGTGCTGCGTCTTGTGTAGTACGCATTAGAGCACTGGCTTATTGACAGACAGGGTCGAACCGTTAGGAATGAAAATCCCGGCAAACTTCAATTTGGAACTTGTCGATGCCTGCTGTGGTGGTCTAGTGTTTATAGTGCTTGACTGTGGACTTGAATAATGAGGGTTTGATATTGGCATACCTGACAAATGGGGTGTCAGCATCTTCAAAACAAAACTATAAAAATATTATTCCTGTATCTGTATTCCAGAAAACAAAACCATAAAAAATATTATTCCTGTATCTGTATTCTGGAATACATTCTTTCCATCATTTTGTGGAAATATCTCCAAAATATCCCATTATGTCAAAGATGAGTGTATCTCAGTGTCTGTATTTTAGGCTTTCAGCACACGTGTTTTGACGTCTGTATTCTGGAATACTTTCCTGGGTATCTCTGCCCAGCTGTGATGTGCACATATGCCCAAAATATTAGATCAAGCCACGTACCTTGAAGAAAAGCATAAATAGCAGTTTCAGTGTACACATAAAATAGCTGGCTGGCCACTATGTCCATGAGCTTGTTGCTGCAGCAGGCAAATAGGCTGATTAGAGTAACTGTAGTAACCCCAGTCATTTTTCATCTGAATTGCCTGCTCTGGTTATTGAGTTGACTGTGGTCATTTAGGTGCCACTGCATTGGCTAAAGCTGATTAGAGTGACTAGCACTTACTAGAGTGATTAGGGCTGACCAAAGTGACTAGCCCACCAGTGCTGAACATGGTTTGGTTCCTGCATTGGTAGTAATATTCCTGTGCTGTCAAAACTTTCTTTTTAAAAGCAAGGTACGTGATGTGTATACTTGCGGTCTGTCACGTGCTAGAGAATCCCAGGTGCTTGGGATTAATCCAGAGCCCCCCACTGTGGTATCTCTCGTAGTGTGCGATTTGATTGTGCTGTCTGGAGTAGTGCTTATCACATGTACTGCAGTTCATTTTTCTTTTCTTCAGTGTGCTTTAGTTCACTGCAGCAATATTGGTAACCGAATGACATCACATTTGGTTGGGAAATGAGCTCGGTAAATTTGATGAACGAGGTTTTTGTGTGGACGCTGAAATGGCCATCTGTTGCTTTGACAAAGCCACTTCAGTCGACATGGTGTTCCATTTTCTTTTTCTAGTACCGTATAAACCGGACTATAGGTCGAGTGGGAATGTAGGTCGACCCCCCAAGTTTAGGTGGCCAAAAAATTAAAAAAAATAAATAAAACAACCCAAAACTGCCGAAACATTTATTTGCGAATAGGGCACACTGCCCACCCATCGTCGGAGCTCCCCTCAACCACCATCGCAGCTGTTCCTATTCGTCAGACGAAGCATCACTGCCTTCTGAAGACGAGAGTTTGTCGCTGGCCGCCTCCCACAGAGCATCGTCTTCCATGCCATCCAGCGAGTTGCTGATACACTTCTTAAAAGCATATTCCACCGTGGAATCTGGCAAGGAACGCCAGGCAGAAAGCACCCCGCCGCAGACAGTCGCAAGCGAAGGCCTCTGTAGGCGGCCCGTCGGCGTCTTCAGGTTGTCACCAGATATACAGTGGAACCCCGCTGTTACGTTCCTCACTGCTGTGTTTTCCCGGCTGATACGTTGTTTTTACCGGTCCCGGCATAGCTCCCATAGGGTCCCATGTATTGCGAACCCCTATGTTACGTCTCAACTGTGGGCCTGGCCTGTTCCCGCATGGTGCATCGCAGCACGCTGGCACGCCGTACCCGCACAGGCATCGCTATTTTGATTTGACTTTTGACAGTCTTGGTAACGCTTGCAGGAATCGCCGACCGCTGATGGCTGCCGAGATAGCGCCAGCGCCAGCGCTATCTCGGCAGCTCGGCGGCCGACCGACACTCCACCCCTCCTGCCTTTGCGTCTTTTCATGCTCGTTAAAAAGGGCGGGGCGTTTCCTCCCCACTTCGACGGAAGGCGATCCGATAGGGGTGATGTTATCGCCTCCGAGCGACGGAGATGGGCCGGGCGCGTTTGATCTCTGCTTAAGCCGCTTTCTTCGCCCCCACTCGCGTGCTTTTATTCTAGCGGCCTTACTTTGGGCTCCGGGGCTTCTGGGGAAAAAAATCGGAAAAAGGGGCATCGCACTCGCAGCTGCCTTTTGTATGACTGCACTCGCCTCTGCAGCGAGGGGCGCGGCCGTCGAAAGTCGCACCGGCGAGCTGGTTCGGGCCGTACGGCGAGCGCAAAATATGCGAGGACTTTTTTTTTTTGTAAAGGTGGCTAAGTGTCAGGGGTGCGCAAGCAGTGAAGACGGAACGTGAAAGCGCTACCGAGCGATCGCGGACCCGACGCGACCAGCCGACTAGACGTACTCGCCATCACAAATCACGCTCGGGGTGCCGGAACAGGATGCGGTGATCGCAGTGACTGGGCGGCTTGCCTCCTCTAAAATTGGCGCGTCACGCTGGAACTAATCCTTAATGATCACAGTTTTTATTGCGATCTATGAGGCGATACTTTCTCTCATCGGGGCGCCGGAAGCTATAATGGCGGCCCATTTACTGCATACGCTCGACAGCCGCGAACCGAGTCCGAATTATCGAATTTAGAGCTAGAAACCGTCGGAAATATCGGTCGTTTTAACACATTAAGTCTATGGGGGCACTGGCGGTACCACGCGGCTGTCCGAATTATTGGTCGGCAACCTAGATGGCTCACCTTGCTGAAATAAATTGTTTGAAGTCAAAGAGGCCCTATTCTCATTCATTTTCGGAGCTTTCCTCACGCTTGCGTTTTCCCGGCTCTTACGTTTTTTTCCCCCGGTTCGCTGAAAAACGTATGAACGGGGTTCCACTGTATACTCCTGGTACCCCCGCCACTATCTGTCCTTGAACGGCTTGTTCAGCACAACTTCAAGCAGCTGGAGGGTGAACGTCATACCACCTGGTATCACGACGAGGTCCGTTTTTCCATCGCCGAGCGCGCGTTTCACAGCGTCGGTCAAGTGACCATGAAACGCATCCAACACAAGCATGCTGCGAGTACGCAGCAACTTTTGGCAGATGGATGTGCGCCGGCGGAGAGAAAATCCTTTGCGCCTCATGAATCGACGCACCCACGAGTTTGGTGCACGGAACTGTTCTCTATTGAGCCCAGCTTCTCGAGCGAGCTCCACAGCTTTGTTGCGAATGGTATCCACGATCACTGGCAGCGAGCGCGCACGAACTTCCCGCACAAAGTCCGCGAGCGTATCCTCCAGCTGTGGATGAACCGCACTTCGCCCACGAAACGACGTTTTCCGAGGGTTGGACTTCTGCAGGTTCCCTTTCTGTTCACGCTTTTTTCCGGAACGCCAAAGCGGCGCTGAGCGGCCATGTTGCCGTTCGCTTCAGCGAACTCAACAACATTTCATTTAAATGCAGCTGAGAACTGCCTCCTTTGCCGCTGCTCATATTCAATGAACGAAAAAAAAAAAAAGAACACTAAACATCATACGCGACGTCAATCGGAGCCGAACAGATCAGAAGCACAGCAAGAACACAAAGAAAGCAGGGAGACTAAAAAAAAAAAAAAAACGCCTGCTATTGGATTTGGTTGTGGATACTGCCGTGTGTGGCTCATGCACGCCACATGTTGCCAGACGGCGATGCACTGTCAGCTAAACACCGCTATATAAGATGAGGGGTGACTTTAGCTCGTTGTTTTTTTGAAAATATCTCGACTTATATTCCGGTTTATACGGTACATGTGTCTCAGGCCATGCAGGTACCATATGGGAATGTGTGTAATGTGCGCAGAAAAACCCGCAGCTCGTGTCGCACCTGGCCCAACGCAGCAAGGTGGTGCAGGTGTCGTGCGGCCGAGACTTCAGCCTGGCCCTGGACTCCCAGGGCAAACTGTGGGCCTGGGGGCAGAACGACGGTGGACAGGTGTGTGGCACCACACCTGCTGTTGTTGCATTGTTAGCACGAATGTCAGCTTGGAAATACCACTGAGTCAGACTTGGATATATGGCAAATGAGTTCTGTGGAAACCCGCAAGGTGGGGTGATGTTTTATGAGTAATGTCTAAGGTGGAGTAATGTTTACTCGACCACCTTGCGGGTTTCCGCAGAACTCATATGCCATATTCATGTTCATGTGCTTCGAGTTGTCGACGGATTCGCCCTCGCGCTGTCAATCGCTAGCCTCCTCATTAGCTCAATTGGCAGAGTGAGCGCCCCGAACAGGCGTTGGTCCCAGGTTCGATTCCCGAACCAGGATGAATTTTTCGGGAAATAGGAAGCTTTCATTTCTGAAAAATCCGTATGGATTTCCTCGTAGCCTTGTGCTACAAATGGGTGGATGCTAATTTTACCTTTCATAGACTTGGATATATCGTTGAGTCAGGGGCGTGCACACCGCTGCAGGTGTGGGTTGGATACAAAGGGCAGAAAAAGAGGGAAAGGGTGGTGGGGCGAAGTGGTCTTTATGAATAAATCATCATCACCATCATCAGCCTGTCAATGCCCACTGCAGTTCAGGGGCCTCCCTCGTAGTTTTCGAATCATAGCAATCCTGTGCTGTTTGTAACCGTATTATTTCTGCAAACTTCTTGATTTCACGTCATCAAAACCTCTTGTTGGGCAAGTTGGTACATTCCTAAGACGTAAAGGCACCGGCGCAACCAGACAACACAGGAAGAAAGACATGTGTGTCTGTGTCTTTCTTTCTGTGTCATCTGGTTGCGCCGGTGCCTTTACGTCTTAAAAATTGATCTCACCTGCCTGCCTAAACTTCTGCCACCCCCTGCCACGCTTGCTTTCTCTAGGGGATCCACTCTGTTATCCTTAATGACCAATGGTTGTCTTGCCTCCTCAATACGTGCCCTGCCCACGCACATTTCTTCTTAATTTCTACCAAGAGGTCCCTAAAAGAGCCCTGTGACACCAATCGAGCGTGCCATTTTTATCTCTTATTCTAGAACTGTGGCATGCAGGGATGCCGCAGCGAGAGTTGGAGCGCCACAAGTAATGTGGTTATTATTTTGTTGCAGTGAAGAAATCACTGTCTGCAGAGTTTTTCTTGAACTGTGGCGGCGAATTTTGTCACAGGAAGTGGCGTTTAATTACGTCGCAATGACAACTATGGCAGGGCATTGTGGTTGGTTTGACACGTCAATTCGCATATTATATTCATTGACCCTGCTGGGTCATGTGATTGACCACAGAAAATATAAAATCTTGCGTCCACTTTAGTTGTGGTGGTTTAATAAATCATAGCTAGCGTTTCCTCTAAGCATAGCCTCGAATATGTGAAACTTGTTTATTGTCCACCCCCAATGTAGATGCAGCACTCAGCCACACAGAGAGATGATTGTTCTATTTCTCTCTCTCTCTCTCTCTCTTTTTTTTTGTGCCCCAGCAGGGAAGGTTGCCAGAAACTGGTCGATAGCAGTAGCGATGCTATGCCATGTAGCAACTCGCCGGTGCACCTGAAAGTGCTAGAGGCTTGTCAAGGACACAACAGAAGCATTGCTGACACAGAAAAAAAAAAAGCTGTTTTCAGTATAAAATTTTAAAAACCAACTGCATCTCCTGACTGACACATGTAATTTGCTTTTGCTGTTGTAACCAGCGTGACAACACAGTCAAAAACAGCCGTGGCAAGGTAACTTGTACAGGCCACCTTGAGAAGAAACTTCTGCCATCTCTGTATAAGAGGTGCGTGCTGACTGGATGTAACCACATACGTCAGTGGGAGAGCGAACTGCGAGAAAGCGAGTGCCTTTTCAGGCCATCTACTCGTGTTTTGATCCTCAAGGATTAGTAACTTCAGTTCTCGTGCACTGGTTCATATAATTCTTTTTGTGCTCATCTCAGTGTTAATGCTACACACACTCCAGTGTTCCACAAAGGCCGTAGAAAAGAAGTCGCAGGGCCCCTTTAACACACTGTTGTAAGTGTATAAATAAGGGTCCAGGATCCGTAAGAATTGACACGGCTATCAGGTGTATGGTGCAGACAACACAGACTAAGCTACACCAGGCGATAAGCTCAACACTTTACAACTAACAAAACACTAATTATCATGGTTTTCAATGTCTATAATATAGTCCTACACGCCTAGATGCACATCAAATGTCTTACTCGCCGGTACTGTAGTCATTGCGTTGGGGTTTCCTTGTCGTCGGGCCACTCTGTGAGACAGTCAGCACCTCTCAAGGTGCCTTGATCAGGCCATGTCGGGGTAGTGGAGGAACAGTAGCCCAGCAGGACACCAGGATGCTGCAGTGCTGGTAACCAGCCAGTTGCCGGCACGATCTGCGGGCACCTCGTAACACCTTGTCAGCTGGCGGTTGCCCTTTCAGTGTTAGGCCACAAACATGCTCAGGTGCCAGGTCCTTAGGCCAGCTACAGTGACAAAAACACCCAGTCACGGTGTTAGTACCAGGAGTAGAGCGGGCATTGAGCTCACCAGGTCCGCATAGCTGCTGTATGCCTTGTCGTGGGAAGCAGCTCAGGGTGATACATCATGCTCACCAGGTCTGCACGGCTGCAGGATGCCCGGTCGAAGAAGGCCACGACCCGAACTGCCGATCAGCCAGATGCCATTCAAATTGTGTCCCGCTCTCCTTGCTCGAGCCGCACGCCGCACTCACTCTTCCTTTTCCTCCTCTTTGTCCCGCCAGCAGTGCATTGTGCCGAGCCGAACTGCCAGTGCAGCTTCGCTTCGTCACGGCCACACAATCCACATCATCACAAACGCATTTGTTCCCTGACCCACTCTGCTCGGTTGCACCTATCATTTTTTGTTCCATTGCTTGCTGCGTCGTTCTCAATTTTAAGTTGAATCCAAAATGTCCCTGTGTCACAACTGAAACACAGGGTCTACAGTAAAAGTTTGTTAATTCGACACTGGTGGGATAAATATTGCTCACTTGTGCAGGCTAGCACCCAACACATTTGACACAATTTCAAAAAACTGTCAATGTGCTGTCATTTTTGCCTTGCGAGTTCACCGTCAAGGTGTGGGGCCTGCACCACCACTGGCAGCACTGTAGTCACTCTTTAAGTCTACATTTGCTCGACCTCGCTGGGGCATCATCCTTCGCTGTCATGCTAATGTATTTCTGTCATACTTACTATTAAACAGAAATTTTCAGGCAAATGATAAACAGGTTTAGGTGCACACAGTAGGCAATCTCTCAAGTCACGATTGGCAGCTAATTGTTCTTCTAGAACTATAGGGTCGGCATGTTTTACTAGTGCCAACTTATGGGGCCGAAACTTGCGACATGAAAAGGACAGATTGAGGAATGTGTGATGACTGCAAGAAAGCTCGAGCAGCCTGACCAGGAGGGCTTGAAATTATTTAATAGCTGACATTGGTGCTCACAGCCTAGGCACTCAAACTTGTGCACATGGATGTGTGATGCCAAACATTTCAAATAGCCTACATCACTGCAGACGTTGCTTCAAAAGTGTTCTGCTTGCTCTCTATGTCAGCATTCAAGCAGCGTCTAGAAGAAGAGTAGCTAGATGACAGAATAGCATAAGTACCTGCATTAAGCTCGTTGGTTCTAGACTGGAGCACAGAATGGCACTATTGATGACCAGTGCTGCTTGTGCTGGGAAGGAAAGGTGGACAAAAGCAGCGCCATTGCTTGTTCCTGCAGCATCTCCTCCCTGCTTTCCTTCTTTTTTTTTTTTTTTTCATTTTGCTCTGTTTTCTGCTTAAAGGGATGTTAAATTTAAACACTGAAGTGGTTTAGACTTGTAGAGTATCTCGTAGAGTATCTTCAGTATCTCCATTTTTATTATTTTTATCTGCAATATCAGAAAATAAAGTAAACTGTTTCATCTTTCAATTTTATGGCAAAACTTAAGCACATGATCTTACATACCCCATGTTTTGTTTGTCACATTCTGCTCACATTGGCCAAATAAAAATTTCTAGAGCATGCTAGGTGAAGTCTATGGCTTGCATAGAACACAGCGTGTATTGTATTTACTAACAAATGATCATCAAGATCTTGGCAGATGTAATTGCCACCTGAATTTAGGTTTCGTGCATGTTCAACCTGATCAAGCACCTCCTCCTCACAAGAGAGGTTCATTTGGTATTGCGAAAAGTTAGTTTACTAATGCGAAAACAATAGTTCTTTTGTCCCTTTAAAAAGAACGCTAAAGGGCCACCATCTTTGCCAAGAGTTGGGAGATGCCTTACGCTTCAAAAGGACAGTGTGTAGGGCATGTTGTTAACTGATAACAAAATTTATAGCGCTGACGCATAAGATAGAACAGAGAAGTGAATATCCTTGTCACGTTTTGTTCCCAGCTGGCATGCAAGGTGCCGACGGATGAGAGTGCAGTGCGTCACCTGCGGGTGCTGTCGAGCCGCCTGATCACCATCCGCACCAGCCGCTGCCTCATCACCATTCCCCAGGGGCAACGCACGGGTGAGGTGCGCCCCATCGAGGTCACCACCCTGCCCCCGGAGATCACCCGGCCGCCTCCAGAGGACCTCGAGCAGTCGGTGAGCTTGCAGAATTGTGTGATGCCTGTTGAAGGGGCAGAGAGTGTGCAGAACAGTGATTTTTGAGACCAAATCGAATTCATTCGAATATCAATTACTTTTTGAATCATTCTTGTATGTTCAACAGCTGTTCTTACAAATGACGTAAATCAATCCTCATGTCCTATTATTCATAGCTTCAGAGATAAGAGCAAAGATGCAGCATCTGGAGGAAATAAGCAGAGCCTTCATACAAACATAGCTGTTTAGAAATCGCAAATGGTCATTGTATAGCTGGCAAAGTGACACTTTCTGAGTGGAAGAAAAGTTCAGGGGAAGATGGAGGCTTGAATTGATGAACAGATTGTCCAAAACAACGTAGAACAGGGAATGTCCCTGTAGCCAACGTGTCAACAAGTGGACTTGTCTTCGTCAGGGAGTTCCCCTGGGGCGAAGAAAAGTCTACTTGTTGAAATGCTGGCTGCAGGGACATTCCCTGTTCTGCGTCGTTTTAGGCAATCTATCCATTGCTTCCCGAGTGAGGCAGCCTGCTGCACTACATATGTTTCAATCTTAAAATGTGCCACTGGAGATGAAACTTCTCATACTTTTACACCAATTTCTTGTTTATTTTGGTGCAGTTGACATTTTGAAATGTTCATAAACAATTTTTAAAATGGCTCTGCTTACGACTAACGGCTATTCATGTTGAAGATGAAATTGAAGAGGACGCTATTCGGTTCGATATTGGAAGTTTTCAAACAGTGGAATTGTGGCAGTTGGTTTCCTATAGTGCTTAGTGTAGCAGTGCAAAACAAGGCTTTAGGACTACAAAAAGGTGAGGATGCATGTGCATCTTGATATTATCCTCAGTGAAAAGGTGAGGATAAGTTCATGTCATTGTCTTTCCATAGTCTTGCTGTTTGTTTGTGTACCGGAACACTTGGTTACATACAAAACTTGTTGCAGCAAATTCAGTGTGACATGGAACAGGGATTGAAAGTATGTATCATTAATAAATAGAATAAACACCTTTGTTATAGCTGATGTGTTACAAATACTTATTTTTAACTTTGTTATAATAAAGATATCTTTCATTTAGTTTGCTTCAACTGGTAATTAATTGTATATGCATTTGTTGTATTGAGATTTGACTGTACCGTAGAGAAGAAAAGTTGGTTTCACGGGTTTGAAAACGTATTACGGAGTGAAATGACAGGCAGTGAACACAGAGCGATAAACGTCAAGAGGTTCAATCTTTGGGACAGTGACAGCCACATGAAGAAAATAGATTCTGAAGCCAGAACAGTATAGAAGTGAGTTGTTATATATGTATCAAGGGACACCAAAGGAAAATATTGAGCTGTATTACATCGATACCTTATTCATTAAAAAAATCTGTGTTTTATTTTTTTTTCCAGTGTAGTGAGATAAGCTTTTCATGGCATGTGAAATTGCCACTGAACATCTTGCTCCTGCCCTTCAGTTTGAATTCCATGAATCAACCAGCACAGGCATTGCATGAGAGATACTGTTTTCTGATGGCTCCTTTTCATCTTTTCTCGCTTACAAAATGCCTGGTCTAACTGCAAATAATGAATTTTTTATAGCAAAAGCCTCAACAACTTCATAGCACATTTGGTGATGCATTACCGTAGGCTGTCATGTCCTGATCATATGCTCATTTTGATCATATGATCATTTTTTTCTTAAAAGTATCTTGTGTATTGTTGTATTTGTTGTATCTTTTACATCAATTGCGAACTATGTTATGGCATTACCCAAGTGTACCTCCCCTACGCAATGCCTCATGGCTGGCGATGTAGGTGAAGTGTAAATAAAAAATAAAATAAATGAATGCTTCGAATGTTCTTCCTCTTGCTGTGCTCTAGCTGTGGTTCATTTCTTGTGTGTTTACAATGTTGCTGTAGGCTGTGCGTTCTGACGATCATAATTGTTTACGTTGCATTCAATAAACTGCAATGAATGTGAGTGTTTAGTTGCAGTGAACTCAAGTGACACTTTCCATTCAGAACTACATAACCAAATTTTGCTTGGTTCTTTTCTATTCCAAAAGTACTTTTCTGTAATGTTTTATTCTTGAAAGGGTCCTGAAGCATCCCTTTGTTTGGCTTGATAAGAAAACAAATTCCAAATGAGCAAGTCCTCCTTAGGAAATAAGGCACACAGATTATGAAAGGGAAAATTAGCATCGACCTGTTTTTTAGCACAAGGCTACAAGGAAATCGTTGTAGCCTAGGAAATCATTGTAGCCTTGTGCTACAACGATTTCCTTGTGCCACAAAATGGGTGGATGCTAATTTTCATAAACGTTACTCCACCTTGCGGGTTCCCACAGAACTCATTTGCTAAACATAGATTATGATTGTTATTCTTATTTTTATTATTTTATATTTACATCTGAACCTCATTATATTGAATGCACGTATAGCAAACTATTGGTTATAACAAATAAAAATAGTATTGTCATTAAGGAGCATTACAAACAAATATACCTTCACAACAAATTATTGGATATAAGGAAGCAATCTCCATGTCATTTTAAGTTTGTAATTACATTGGTTGGCAGTAGAGGACAAGGCAGTGAACATCTGTGCTTAATTTTTTGACCACGCACTTTGCATGCTGTTCAAAAGTAGAGCGAAAAGTTGAAGCACCCTCTTATTCAAACAGATGGTTGGGTCGACCAGGCAGCTGCCGTCATTTGATGATGGCTGGCTGATTTGAACCGATGTTTGCAATTGGTCGGTACAGACTCTGTCTCTAGCGTAGCATTTGAATCAGTGCCCTCGTGCCCGTGGTTACTGTGTATATTAATCGACTCTGATTACTAATAGTATAGTTGAAAATTTCACTTTCCAATTGTGATCGGAATGGTTCATTCCTGAGTCTTGTCTGTTCAGGCTAGGCCAGACGTCTTTGTTAGAAATGAAATGAAACACTGTAGACAGGGTAGCACTCGTGGCGGTGCCTTGTTTACAGTGTTCTTTTCAATTGGATCGGAGTAACTTGAAGGAAGACGGGAAGGAGGGACACAGTGACAAAATGTGAAGAGACAGTAGACTCTTGAGTAATTCAAACTCGAGGGGACCCCTTAATATTGTTTAAATCATTAGAAGAAGTTTGAGTTATCAGATGCAAGCAGGAGTGTGGCTCGGCGCAGCATACTAGAGAAAGCAGGGATGGCCGGCTTATCACTTGCATTTCTGCCACCTGAGTGCTTATCTTTCTTTTTCTGTTAGTGGTTCTGAATGCTTTGACAATATTTTCTGGTAAGGATAAGGAAAAAAAAAGCATGAACTAACAGAATTACTCGAATGGTGCAGTTTAATTAAGCAGATTTTAAATGCACTGAAGATGTAGCAGGCCAACCAGAAATTTAAAATTATCAAAGGTCTACTGTACTCCTGTTAGTAGTAGGTCTTCCTAAAGTATTCTTTTGGTGTTACGTTTATAGAAGGCATTCGGCTCTTTCCAAAGTGTTTCTGAGACTTCATAAATTATATTGCTTGCTAGTACAGTGGAACTCATTGATACGACCTTTGCACAAACTGGAAAATAATTGTATCATCCAAAAAAACGTATCAACCATTTGAAAATACAATGCACCTGTGGGGTGCTGGATGGAGAGAAAAAGGCCTATTTTGCCAAAAAAAAAAAACGGATGAAGCAGGATTGTATAAACTAGGTTTCACTGTATATAAAGATACGAACGACAAAAAAGGGTGGTGTATACTCCTTCCTTGAGCTGTGTTCTTAATCGTCATGACGCAGTTGCGACAGAAGGCCTTCCAGAATGCATACCTGAGCCGTACCACACGGACCTTCGACTTGGGCTCGCTCGATGATCCACCATATGGTCCTGTGGCCTTGCACACTGCCTTAGAGGTAGGTCTTTGCAGAATGCTTTTCATTGCCTTTCAGACATGAGAGTTCTAACTTGAACATGTCAGTGAAGATAGTGTGGTGAAGTTTATGGTCTCTCGGGTAAGTATGTTGGCTGCAGAACCTTGGTAGCAAGAACAAGGGGATGCTTTAAAGTTATCACTAAAGTGGAACACCAAAGTGGTTTATTTATTTATTTATTTATTTATTTATTTATTTATTTATTTATTTATTTATACTGATTAATTATTGGGCAGGAACCCTGCTATCACCAATTTTGCCATGTCATGTTCAATCTTAGAAGAGAATATCAAGGTTAAAGTTCTGTCGTTGAATTCCTTGCCGAGAGTTCGAGGAAGTGTCACAAACCCATTTCTTGTTATCGTACTGTCGCCACACTGGCTCATTGAAATGGTCTAAAGCACACCATGTTGAGTATCCAGCTTCATTAGAATGCAGTGCGTATCCCTTTTATCCATAGATAATTATGTAGGCCTTGGCAGACGACGCCATCTTAAGACATACAATGTCGCGCGTATTGATGTGGGAGCCTACCAGCAGTGTGGCCACTAGTAGGAATGTACTAGTAGATGAATTTGACGATAACACTACCCCTTTTGCATGAACTGCCAGATTAGGTGGAAATATTTAAGGCATTGTCCATGTTTGAAATTACCCTTGGGTAGCTATTTATATCCATCTGAGCACAGTTCAAGACTTCAGTAAGTGCGCTTACCTTGTGTAAGGGCCGAGCCGATGAAAAAATGGTGATATAAAGTGTGTTTGTCTTTTATAAGCAAATATGATGGCAGGTCTGTTTGCTCCATGCTGGCTTGCTTTTCTAGACTTATGTTCTGTCAAGCTTAACCAGTATCATTGAAATCACTTTAGCATGAAAGTCTTGTATGCAGTTCACCATGCTGTGGTAAACTGCATCACTGCCTGAGCTATGCCTCACTCCTATTCATCGTACAATAATGCAGAAGTATATGCACAGAATAAAAACAGGCACAACATGAGTATCAACTCGTGGCAACAAAGTTCTTTACATGTAAACTGTGTGCAAAGCTAGCTGACATCTCCGATGTCGTCTAGTTTACATGTTGTAAAACTTTAGCAGCTACGTATATAATAAGTGGGAAACAGCTTTCAACACTGCTAAACTTCTTTCATGTCTGGGTTATGCATTGCAGCACTGCAAGTACTACTGTCACTAAGAGCTGGAAGCACCTTCATGAAAGCACCAAAACAGTTGCGACAACCTCGCATTGTAGGGGTTTTGATCAGCACTTGCAATTTTCCCTTCCTGTAAGTCATACCAGGTTCACAGAATGGTGTTTTGGCAGGGCTGTTTTGAATCTTTTTTTGGAGCACATCTTAACACTGCCATGAATGGCTACTCCTGATATGTCACTGGTGTGCGCATGCATCTGCACGTAGCCAGTAGATTAAGATACGCAACTCCTGTGCGAGCGGGCAGGCACGCTCAACTGATACGGCTGTGCCTTTTTTTGTGTACTGGTGAGCTCCCTTGTGGCCTTGCTGTCTCATAGGATTCTGTTCCGCACTCTTGTGGCTCTGATTCCAGGCATTCCGAGGCAGCTATGACCCAACTTCGGTTGTCAACTACTGCCAACGCTTCTCGGACTTCCAGGCTGCTGCGAAGGTCTCGCTGCTCGAGGGCCAGTTTGCCCAGGTGAGAGGGTGAATAGTGTGGGAGTTCGCTTTAGGGCAACATGATGCGATATGCCCCTTTGTCACTGCAATAGTAGCTAAAAGCTTAAAACCTGCTTCACTATGTCCATTCAACTATTATTTTTGTTACATTAAATTGATGATGGTTGTTATGATCAGGTGCTCAGTTTTACTGTGTAGTCATACAGTCAAATGCCATTACAATGAAGGCCTCTTATAACAATAGTTATAACAATATATCGGTTATAACAATGGTGAGCTGCTGCACCATCAATTTTTCAATGGTGAGCTAACACTCAATGTCCCCATGCCCCATTACTGCTTATAACTGAAGTCTGGCTGCTGTGTGTGTGTCTTTGGTTTGTTTCAACAGGTAATGGAATGCGAAATCTCTGAAAAGAAAACACTCTGGCCAGTACTGCACATCTACTGTTGTTCTCTTTTACCAAAGGCTACCCCACTGCCATACAATAGAAAGCAGCTGTTCCTCCAGCTGTTTCTCTGTCCAGCTTCCTCTATCCCTTAGCTTACTTAGCTTTTTTCATGCAACCCTGTTATAACAATTAGCCTTACAGCAGGCAATCTTTACAACAAGGTAACATGTAAACAAATAGTTTCCAAAGCCTTGAGCTCATTGTTATAAAGGTGTTTGACTGTATCTCATTCTCTCATTCACTTTCATCATTGGGTGAAAAAAAAAAAAAAAATTGGTGGGCAACCCTAATCCTCGACTTAAAGGGACACTCGAGGGAAATATTAAGCTCAGCAGTATTTAAAGATTAGGTTTGTGTAGCAACCAGCTCACCATTCCTGGAGAGAACAGAGCATTTACAAGCGAGAAGACATCAATATTGTGAAATCGGGCTGGTGCCCCCTGAACCTTTTTGAAATGACGTCAGCTCATTGGTTTTGGGTAGTCAATTACTGCTGCAGATTATAAATGAAAACTTAATTGGGTAAACTTTGCAAATAAATAAACATGCAGTAACCCATGGTTGTCACTGCTTGTGTGCCAAGATGCAGAGAATGATACTGCACGCCTCGTCACCACAAAGTGCCTATGCCTCGCTACAAAAGGCAACGCTCGACACTTCTCGACAGTGCGCACCGGCAGCTGAACCAATCAGGAAGCAGCACCCTTTAATTAGACTTCAAGTAGTTCTAATAGTAAAAGTGTAAATCGAATGAAATAGCTAGCGGTCTTCGAAAATTAATCGAATATCTGTGCACCTCTGGTAATTGCCCAAGTTGTTGCGTGCCACACTGGCCCTGAAAGTGTCTGCTCGTATATTTCGGAGGCCACAACTAGCGATATTCTAACAGTCTGTTGATTACGTCCATTTGCCATTTTCAGGCACTGCAGTACCAGTTTCAGGCTCTGATGTTTGACCCCAAGGTGACACGCGAGTTCCTGACAGCGAATGCAGTTGAGGCCGTCACCTACTACCTTGGGTGAGAAAGGCATTGTTGCACATGCCTTTAGCTTTTGAGTGCTAATATTTGCTCTTGAAGGTATCACAACGCTGTGTGTGTTTTATGCAAGTCCAGCACTCGCACTGCCCACTTCTCCCCTGGTGTTTACATCTCTGTGCCAGCTACCTGCCTGATTCACGAGTTTTGCATGTGTTCACAGCACGTCTGATGTAGACTAGCTCGCTTGACAGACCAACCAATTCACCAGCCTAGCCTACAGAGTAGGTATCATGTGAGCCACAGACGAGGTCGCCGCTTTTACACTTCCTGTTTTTTTATTGTTTTTATGGTATTTATCAGTGGCATTATTGCATTTCTCAGTGGCAAAGGTGTTCTGAGGAATTTTGTGAGCTGGAAAATGAGTCGGCAAACACCCATTTGTAGCACGAGGCTACAAGGAAATCCATACAGGTTTCTCTAAAATGAAAGCCTCAAAGCTGACAAAAAATTCGTCTTGGGCCAAGGTTGGAACCTAGGACCAACGGCTGTCTGAAGTGGTTGCTGTACAGTAGAACCTTATTGATATGACCCTAGTTAATACGAGTTCCTGGTTCCAATCGCAAATACATGAAATCGTGTAATACTGTATTTACTCACGTAATCAACCCACTCGCATAATAAACACACCCCCCAACTTTAGTTGTCAAATTCCGGATTTTTTTTTTCTCCTGCGTAATAAACGCACCCCCAACTTCGCACTCCTGCAGTCCCGCTAACAGCTGCACTGTGGCTTTCCCACTTCTCTTAATCCGCTGTGTTCGCAAGCCGTTTGGTGTGGCAATTCATAACTCCTGCGTCCCGTGACAAGTGGCCCTTTACTGCATGTGGTACGCTTTGCCGCATAACATTCGTATACTGCGGCGAAGCCAACGCTTGAGTATCGTGGCAAAGCTACATCGTGTACTTTGGTGGAGCTAATGTGTATGTGCTGCAGTGAAGCTAGCACTTGCATACTGCAGCAATTTGACACTCAAGTATTGCGGCAAAGTTAGCAGTTTTGTATTGCAGTGATTTACACTCGTGTACTGACGCATGTATTCGGCAAATCTAACATGTATGACAACAAAGTCAGCTCATGCATATGCGCAGTTCTCTGTTGTACTGTTCTTTAGGCCTTGATCACCCTTTTTCTAGGAACTACATTGTGAGAGTACATTAGTCATGCAATAAGTTTTTTCTTTTTGGCCATGTTTAGCAGTAGCAGTACATGGCTCTGTAAATTAAATACGGTATTTTAAAAAAGAATATTTGAACATTAGACGAAAAAAACTCGACTCTATTCGCACTCAAACATTAATATTCAAAAATAGCTTTGCACTCGAAAGTTTGCTATTCATATGCATCTAATTATTAGCCTAAGGAGGGTGATAGGGCTGTAAAAGTCCAAAAATTTCAGAAAGTAATATAGTAGTAAAGATACTGGTTTCCAGTATAGACAACATCTGATGTACACTATATATAAAGGAGTTTAGCTTAAAATGCACTTAAGTGCCAGTAAAAATCATTTTCTTGTTGCGAATGCCGAGACGGGAGCTTAGAGTCATGCAAGCACAATAGTCTTCATGCAGATCGTTTCTCATCTTTCCTCCTTGCGAGCACTGCCATCTTGATAATGTTCAAAAGCTCAAAGCTGCAACTTCCCTTTTTCGCTCACTTTGCCTTTGGTGACCACTCCGAAAAAGTGCAAATAAAAATGTCTGCCACTGCAGCCAGCTTGTGCACAAGCACTGCCAGAGGAATTCTCAGAACATTGCTTGGATAATATAGTTAATCCTGCCATTTGTGATCGCAAGTTACTTATCTGTGAGTTGATGGTCGTTACGAAAAAAAAAAAGCAAGTTTGAAAGACATGTGTACGGAATGTGGACCGTCGTCTTTTTTTACAGCCAACGAGAGGATGTGGTTATCACAAGGTTATAGCGTCTGTGATTAAATCACGCAGGCGATGACATCACATTAAACCACACAAGTTGTCAATGCATTGTGTCACTAAACACCGCACAGCGTAGTCGCGTACACTGCGTGTGCTTTTGTCGTTGAGCTGAAAAATGCAGGTTCTGTACAGTGCGTTCACGCACCACTTGAACAGCCAGGGACTGCTTGGGTACGGAAGCAGTTTATCAATAAAGGGCATATTCATTTGTCAGCTCAAAGGTGTCAGTGGTGGCGACAAGAAAGGGCAGGTAAAAAAAAGAAAGAAAGAAGAAGCTGAATGGTTCGGTGTGCCTAGAGACTAAACTGCTAGGTTTGGCGTTCGTCATGCACACAGTGTGCTGAGCTAGTGACCTCCGGCTTGGCCCATGCAACATACGTGACGTACCTGGTCATGTGATCTATTGGTGCGAGGCTATACCCCTAATGTGCACGTCTACCCTCGTAGTAAATGTCCAACGTCACTTGAACAATTACGCATATCTGAGCACCATGCAGACTGCGTTAACACTCAACACAGCTCGTGCGCCGTATGTTAATGACGACACGCGTGGTTTGCGCAAGCCGAGCAATAAGGAATAAGCATGTCCAGTAATCTGGTACACACAAAGGCATACTAGGCAGCGTATAGCATTGTTTGTTGCCGTCAAGTGGCACCGTCAAGTGGTGTCAGTTGTCAGCTGAACAAGCAATGCTGCCTAATCTATCTCTGTGAGGTTCTGGCAGCCATTCTCTAACAGCATCGGTAGTTTGAGTGTGGCTTTCAGAAATGGTGCTGGATTGTCATGGATACTTTACTGTCAAAGCTTCCTGATACAAAGCTAAGGCAAATACAACTGTCAGTTAGTAACTTAGGGGCTACAGGGTGCACGATGACTGCTTGAAAGGTTTAAAGTGGATGGCATATGCATTGGGCAGTTGGTGATGTTTGCACATGCGCTACCTACGTCTGGTATTCCGTATACACGTAGTGCTTTGCAGTGTAGCATTTTACTGGACATGCTCAATTTTCCTGATATGACAATTTGAACTCGTGCCACGATTTTTATGTTACATGATTTCCCTGAAGACGCCGAGTAGTTTTTCTTGAGACGCTGAAGCAAAGGACAACAAGCATGTATTCTTCTCCTGACGCTGCCAGCAAGGTGACGGCTAGCACTTGCGGTCACTCTGCTGTGCCTTTGGTCACATTCCAATGCGCTTTAACATAAGCTGACATTTGTTGCTGTTTCATGATGTTTTGATGCCTTAATTTTATAAAATAATACAGTATCTTTATATTGTCACTGATTGTTCACTTGTCAACGAAACCGCGCAGCTTTTACTAGAGGTGTGCGACTAGCAAAATTTTAAGTGCGAGGCAAATTTAGATATTTATGTTCAAGTGCGAATCAAATCAAATATTTTTCGAATATTTTAATAATAATACCATGTCAAATTATGTAGAAATGTGCTGTTAAATATGTGCAAAAAGATAGGAATCATTCCAAAGTCCTAAAGAACTCTGCTATAGAAAGCTAACGTCACCGCAGTACACGAGTGTTACTTCGCTGCAGTACACGGGTGTTAGCTTCGCCGCAGTACACGAGCGTTAGTTTCTCCGCAGTACACAAATGTTATGCGGCAAAGCGTACTACATGCGGGAATGGGGCACTTGTCACAAGACGTAGCATATTTTTTTCCCTTAATTACCGACTTCGAATAGTTCGAATAGTAAAAGTTCAGTGCGAATCGAATAGCAAACGCTATTCAAAAATTATTCGAAATTTCGAATATTCGCACACCCCTAGTTTTTACATAGGTTTGCATTATGCATTTTCCCTGATAGTACACATGTACACATGATAGTACACCTGTACACATGTACATGTACAAGGTTCTAGTGTACCATTTGAGCTAATCAGGAGGCTAACATTCGGTAGCATGGGGTCAAACTGTCTGGTTCATGTCCACGTTTTTTGACAAAGAACATGGACATGAATATGGCAAGCCAGTTCTGGGGAGTCCCAAAAGTTATAGTACCTAACAGTTACAAAAGGGAAAATTGGCATCCACCAATCATGGCAAAAATCTACTAGGAAATTCATACAATTTTCAATCTTTCAGAAAAAAAAAAGAAATTTAGCACGAAGCTACAAGGAAATCCATGTGGATTTCTCAGAAATGAAAGCCCCAAAGTTGATGAAAAATTCACCAACGTTGAGGCTTTCACCATCTGCTGTCATACACACTGTCGTGCTGCAGCTGCCTAATTAACACAACTCAGCAGTTTTCTTTGGTGATAAACCAACAGCTGTCGCTAAGCGATGACAGCATCACAGCGCTGAGCACAAGCTTAGATGCTCAATTTTCAGCCACAGCAGTAGCATGCTGATGGGCACGAAGTGCAAGAATGTCCGTATATAGACTTACATTACTTGAGGAGCTTCCCCTGTAGTGGCTTTTATAGCATTGATGTTGCTTTAGGGTGTTACGCTTTGTAAATCAATCAATGAATAATTAAATCAATAAATTCGCAACATGGTTGATTTGGTTTCATGAGTGTAATTAGTCATATAATCACTTGTTCACTGGCTGACTGCCCCCACCTGTTAAGTTTGCTCACTTATTTGCTCCATTGTCTGAATATTGTGAATTTGCTTTTTGCAGGCTCATCGACAAAGAGAACAGTGAAGCCAACTTTGGCTTCTTTGAAAATGTAAGTGCACCATTCGAACACTTGAGCTTGCCTAGAGTGCATAGCTTGAAAGTTAACTGTATACACACCTGCTCACAGCTGTGCACCCCTTGTTTTGAAAACAAGCATTTTAAAAGGCCACTTCTTTGAATCTAACCTAACTTAGCATAGCCAAACCTAGAGCATTCTGCATGTACTCAGCAGCCACATAGCTTGCATGTCTGGTTTGAAGGGTGTAAGTCCATTAAAACAAAAATAGCTTTTTTGTTTTTGAGCAGACTTTTAATAACCTTTCACAGCTCGTGTATCTCTTCTTTGTGGCATGATTTCAAACGTGCAGTTGGTCTAGTAAAATATGCATTTCTTAAAAAATGATATATTTTTGTATTGTTTGGAATGAGATTTTGTCCTGTGATAGTTGTAAATAAAATCTACATAAATCTGGAGGAAGAACAGTACACAATAAGACAAGAATGAATGTTTCAGACCTGGGATTTCACGCTCAGAAGTTCAAAATACAGTAGAGCGCCGCTGATACGTTTTTCACGGGACCGTAGAAACTAAACGTAAGAGCCGAGAAATGGGAAAAATGGAAAAATGAGAGAAGTGGTGACCGGCACACAATTTTATTTCAGTGCTACCGCTTTCAGTGCACGCATTGGCAAACTCGGCTATGATTTTGTCGACAGAGAAAACCTCGGAGGTGACAACGGCATCATCGATGGAACCGCAATCACTGTACGCGATTCCGTCACAAACAGTTTGTTTGCACAGCTGTGCCATATTTTTGCTGGCGGAAGCCGGAAACGTAATGGGCGTTGCCCATAGTGCAGCTAATACACTCATGCCAAGTCAATATTGCCGTCGGCAGTGGCCGCTTAGAGTGTCGATTCACAACGTAACACACGGGAATGTTCCCACACTGTGACGTAACAGCGGGGTCCCTAATGCATTGAATCCTATGGGAGCTGTGCCGGGGCTGCCCCAAAAGAACGTAACAGCCAGGAAAACGCAGCAGCCGGGAACATAACAGCGGGGTTCTACTGTACCATAACTTTTGTGAAAACTGGCTCAGGGCATCCATTCTTGTTTTATTTCATACTGTTCTCACTCCAGATTGTTGCAATATGTTCATTCTTTGTGTAAAAACAAACCTCTTTCCTGACAAGTCAGGTGAAGTTTTATACATTTTAAAAATGACATACAGTAAAATCTGTTTGATATTATCTCATTTAATACATTTTTCGGGATAATATGTTTGTTTTTGTTTCTTCCCCGCCAACACCCATTAGGCGCAATGTATTTTCCTATGGTTGATATGATCACATTTTCACAATTCACATAAAAACAGATAATACGACCGAGCTAGTGAGTGCAGACCATGTACGGAGCAGGCTATACAAGCTCGAAAGCACATGCTGTGTGCTGGCAGCAAAGAAATTAACACCACAAAAGCTTCCTCCGCAAAGAAAGCTTTTCGTGCAACAGGAAGGATTGGTCCTGGACAATGCAATGAAAATGGTGGCATGCCACTGGGCACCAAGCAAAGGATACAAATAAGAGGTGCCCCTTCTCTGATGCACATGTGCCAAACTGGTGTCATGCACTATTTTCATACTCACGAAAAGAGCACTATAAAAAGCTCCTAAACGAAAGTTCAGTGAAAATTGACAAGTTATTTCAAAGTTGCCAACTGAAACAGTGTTGGGGGCAGTCGTGATGTCGGGTAATGCCGCTTTGCATAACGTATGTGTTATGCAGGGCAGTATCGCACAGGCACCACAGAAAGCTTTCATTGCTAGTGCTTTCTTACTTGTGGAGCTTGCTTCGGATAATATGATTTTCGGATTAGATGTTTCATTTTCCAGTTACCATGATGACTGTATCAACGAAATTCCACTGTGCTGTATGCACCAGTGGGAATTGGCTCCCTGTGAAGTTTAACAAGCTCAGAAATAGCGTAGCTTCTGTTTGGTGGCGCTCGCACGATGTGTCGAGGTGCAACAGTGGTGTGCCACCTCAATCGTTTCAGATGGTGAGCTTCTGGCAAGAGGAAGAGCTCCCTGTGAAGCCACTGGAGCAGCTCTTCCAGTCCAACCTTCCGGACATTGGCTACTCCCTCGGCTTAGTTCTGTTCAGGTAAGGGACAGCTGCGTAGAGAACACTGCGACAACTGCCACCTGTCTATTGGTGTCAGTGCCTGCCAGTTGAATCAGGCACGCTAGGACCCACAGTGTTGTATGTGTGTTTGTGTGATCAAAACAGACCTCCCGTTTTATTCGGGTTTATATCATGGGCCTTTTTCTTTCTCACCTTTTTAAATACTATTGTCCTTGGATATTGTGGGTACGTGGCATGATATACCGCATTTTATCCTAATCCACGCTTGGAATGATCGTGCACTGGAAAGCACCGCAGTACCGGCACTTGTCCGGCATCTCAGTATTGGTGCACAGCCATGCGCATCGCTGCAGATGTATGCATTGCTTGCACTGCTAGTGCCACGGCAGCCATGGTGACAACACGTGGATGAAAATCTCACTGATAGCTTCACAGCATTTGCTCCTCGTTGTGCTTTGTTTTGTTCATGCTTGCTTCTGCATTCTGAGCCACTGCAATCAACAAGTTCAATCAGTACACCATCGCATTTAAGAAATGAGCGAACCACCTGTCCAAAGAGAGGGGAAATGTGAGTGTGACCATTTGAGGCTGGTGGAAGTGCCGTGATCACATCTTTCAAGCCACACCGACTCGTAAAGCATTTCGCGCAAGAATAATTGCTACGAGGCTCGAAGAGGACTTGGCAGAATTCGTCCATGTACATTGCAGCCAGTTTTTGCCTGCAAGCACTGAGCTTGTGCCACTGAAAGCTTGCACGTGAGGCCAGTGCGCCCAGTGATACCCCTTCAAGGCCAGTCACTCTTGGGTACAGGAGTTCATGCGTCAAGTGTTACTTTGCGTTATATTTGCAACATAAATATTTTTCTTTTTGCAGAGGTCAAAAGTACCACCTAATGTTGTATTTGCGATCGTGTCATTTACATGCAATACAGTATGGCACCCCAGGTGAGTTTATAGAACACACCTCTACGTGTCATACAAGATGGTTTCGCCAGCAGGGCAGAGTGATCAACATGATAGCAACACACTGGGACAGTATACGAAGTGAAACTAGGAGCTTTTAGGTCGGTGTATACCTCCATTTTGGCAGGGAGTATATGGCTGTAGAGTCCCAAGTACTTGCATGGCACTGGGACTTACTTTGCAGAATATTTGCAGAAAGCACTTTTGGATCTCTGCATGGGCCATCAGTCATAGTACAAACGTGGCACAATGATATACCTAGCACAAGGAACCTTTGGGTGTGCCATCACCGTTGCCATGTGAACAGACTGTATGGGTCTCCA
This sequence comes from Hyalomma asiaticum, assembly GCA_013339685.2. Lineage (NCBI taxonomy): Eukaryota > Metazoa > Arthropoda > Arachnida > Ixodida > Ixodidae > Hyalomma > Hyalomma asiaticum. The sequence goes on along the minus strand of CM023489.1, from coordinate 57,505,651 downwards.
ATGCAGACATTTGGAGGTGTATAATTGTGGACTAGGGGCCATGGCCTCTGAGCCAGACATACAGCTCAGGGATTGACCACAAAAAAAGCGTACCTCTTCTACTTGGCCGTGTCGATATGCAACTGCCACTTGTGCCAGAGCTGCTTTGTGGGCAGGCACAGCCGCATGCCACTACAGTCATACCTCAACATAACAAATGCAGATATTATGAATTATTGTTTATAACAAAATAAGAAAGGATAGCATTGCCATTAAAGCAGTGTTATGAACATACGTTTACTATGAGTTATCAGATGTAATGAAGGCATTTCACTGTCATATTGGATTTTTTATAACAAAATTTGACTGCGGTACATGGCATGAAGTGGTGATGACTATGGCAATGACAGCAGTGCATGATGCGTTCCTTCACGCTTTAAATTCTGTATTATTGTTGGCAGTACACTAAACATTTTAGGGGTGAAGCTTCTTAAGGCGTGGGTCGTTCGTCACCTGTATGTATGTATGTAGTAACCACCGGTTGCCCTCAGCCCACAACTGCATAAAGGCAGGTATGCGGCACAGAAAGCGGGTATGTGTGTCCAGGCTGCTACCTGGACAAACGCATCATCATCATCATCATCATCAGCTACCTCTTTCCTGAAGCCATGCACTACGCCACGAAGCGCACATGGAAACATGCACCACGATGACACTAAATACCCAACATTAGCGAAAGACTGCCCATTTCTAACGATGATGATGATGATGATGATGATGCGTTTGTGCTAGCGCGTTATGGCGCGTAAGAAGCTGGTGTAAGAAGGCGCTGTGGCCTCTCCGCCTTATACTCTTTCAGCAGTCATGTGATGGCGTCGGCAAACGCAGTGCGCGTTCCGGCCTGTGTAAGCGGCTGCGTAAGACGCTGTGGCCTCTCCCCCTTACTAGAGTGTACTGCACGTTTCCAACGCGTTTGTGCTAGCGTCCCCTTAAACACGAGATCCCAGCGTTCGAATGCAGTGTTCCTCACGTCTTTACATGCTGATTGACTGGGCGAATTACATGGAAAATTCACGGTATACCGATGATTCCCTCCGGAGCTTCGCCCACTCATCATCATTCACCCCGTGGATATGCTGTGATTTTTTTAGTCTAGATAACAGAACGGCCTGTTTCTTTCCGACTAGGAACCCAGAAAACTTGTCATCATCAAGGGCAGATTAAGTTAACACCACAGATTAGTAACTAGCTGCAACTTGGCTCTCCAACTTCTGGATGGGAACTGTTGCTGGCCTGACGAAGACAAGTCCACTTGTCAAAATTAATTTAGGCTTTATGCATGATGTATGGCTGTGATAAGGTCTTCGACGATGCATGTCATACTTGCTGGATCTCCGGTGCAACAAATTTTGCAATTGTTATTGAAATTAGTGTTTTTTTTTATTGCTGTTGTGAGCATGTTCTCATGGCATTTCGGTGTAATTAAAGGGATACTGAACAAAACTTTCGCCGTCGAGATAAATGATCCAATTGAAAGATTGGGTACAGAAATTTGTTTCCACAACCTTCATTTAAGCGAGAGACTAGCGGAAAATATTGAATTTAATGCATTTTTCGCAAGTTCGCGCGTCTAGCGGCCGCGCGGTGAACTAGAGGAAGTTGCGTGACACCCACCGGATACTGACGCGTCGACCAATTCGCGACGAGCAATTCGCGACCGCTCGGGACACAAGTGGTTCTTGGGAGGAGAGGTGGAGAGGGAAGTGGCTGGAGGAGAGAGGGCGCCGGTTGCATGTGACGTCAACGACCGTCGACAAGCGCGCTGGCGTGCAGCCGCCGCGCTCTCACAATCTACTAAAAATACGGCCAACTGTTCGAAAATACGTAAAATGAACTCTGTTAATCGGAATGGTGGCGTCTTCCGAGTAGGTTTTCAGTGTTTTCGCTAGTTTTCCCAATTTTTGTTCAGTATCCCTTTAAAGATCCTTTAGCAATGATAGTTTGATCTAAAAAAGCTTTAATATAACAAAGTCGATTGCCAACATTATTGACTTCATTATACCGAGGCTTAATTTACTTTTTGCAACACTTGTCAATAAAAGCATTGAAGAAGCAGTACTCCTGGCATCGTTAAAAGCAAATGCACATGGTGTGTAGCTTCAAGTAAGTCCAACTATCCCCTAGAAATGCTGCCGCTTGGTTGCAGTGAGACTTGAGGTGTTATTAGGCTTTATGTGTTCCCTAAGTTTGCTTTCTTTTGCTGTGTAGTGCTTGAAGGTCCTATGATATAAAGGCATACACTCTCCCTAGCACGCCCCGTTTGATGACAGTAGTTCCCCTTGCACTGCAGCAACGAGCGGGAGGTGGTGTCCCAGTTCGTGTCACGCCTGTCGACTGGACTCTGCTTGTCTCTGGCGGCTGCGATGCGCGACCGAGTGATCTCGGGCCAGCCCCACGGGGAGTTGATTGGGGTGCTGCTCGAGAAGTCCGGCACTGCTGCCCTGGCCGCCCAGATCCGACTGGTGGACGAGAGTGCCGGATGGGAGCCCGCCGTGCCACCACAGCGCCTCTGGGAGCAGCTGGTTCGAAGCCTTGGACACGGCATCCGACGCAAGGCAGCCCTCAGAGTGAGTCTGCATACCCCATCTTTGCAGACCATTGAGAAGGGAAAGGGTTTGAGCGTGTTTACTTATTTATTTTCATACTCTCAGGGCCCAAGGGCATTACAGAGAGGAGTGGCTTAACAATGTGTTATTGACACTTTGAAGGCGGCAGGTTCTTTGATTGCAGCAACGGAGGCAGGAAGGTGGTTCCAGTCACTGCTTGTTTGTGGCAAAAAAGAAGCATAATAAGTGTTAGTGCGGCACAAGGGAACCTTAACTTTAAGATGATGATCTAACCGTGGAGATACATAGTCTTGAGGAAGGAAAAGATCGTTTTTGAGTGTTGGGTTGGTGTGAAAAACTTTATGAAAGAAGGTGTAAGTGGAAATAAATCGCTAAGCAGAATATAGTGTGTATTGTGAACACCACATTGTCTTGTGTTCGTATTAGGCGCTGTGTATTCTGCTTTACAGAACCTGTCCCAGCAATTCAGTAACCATATCTACAGATTGTAAGTTGAACCATATTTTTGAAAATTTGAGATCGAAAGTTGGAGAGTTGACTTACAAGTTACAAGCAAAACCGAAACGCGTACCGCCAGTCAGATTTTTTTCTAGCTTACAAAATTGAGTGAAAAGAGGGAGGGGGGACCTACATTTCAAGTCGACGTACAATACGTGTAATGTAACATTGCTGACATGATGGGAAGAAAAGGGCGGCTCACCCATAATTGAGAATAGGTGCAAGCATGAAGTGGCTACCAGCAAAGCAGCGCTGAACCTCATTGCAAGTCTTATATCCGCTGCACACCATCCGGGCCATACCAAATGCTGCTTGGCACCATTTCTTGATGGAGGTGGTGCGAAACCCATTCCATGAATCTCGCTGATTGTTGGCGCTGGAAGGAGCACAGACAACCCTGTTCCACCATAATACATGGCAGCGAATTGTATGGCACCCTGTATAACGAAGTTGAAGGGGGAGCCGTAATTACTTTGTCACAACCATTAGTTCGTTATAGCCAATATCCATGTCATCTACGGGAATTTCAAGGGTAATTGCAATTTGTTCATTATATCCAATAGTCCGTTATATCTGGGTTCGTTAAAACAAGGTTCTACTGTATTTCCTTATCAAGAGTTGCAAAATGCATTGAATCCTATAGGCATCAATCAGCTGGGGATCCATCAGATATTTCACTGTCGTAATAAAATCACTGTCCCGGGATTTCGTTATCATGGTCTTTGACAGTAATATCCAGTGCAATCCACATTAGCACAAAGTGTGCCAATGTTGATTTATGCCACCATGTTAATGGCATCTTAATGGAAACGAAGGATAAATGAGCATGCGCACGGCCATAACGAGAAGGCAAGATAACCATCGACCAACAGAGAAGGCAAGCGTGACAGCATGGGACCACGCATTTAGCGTGACAGCACATTTAGCATGGGACCGGGATAATGGGAGAGGCCTTTGCACTGCAGCAAGTGTGCACATTTGTGGTGGTGATGATTTGTGCCTTCGATACACACACTTGCAGCTCTCGGCCCCCGAAGTGGAACGACTGACGCAAATGTTGCTAGCCGAGCAGTCCGCCAAGGCCGGCTCCTCCCCGACCGACAAGTTGGTTGGCAACGCCCTGGTCTTCTCGTGTGGCCACAACACAACAGCCCTGGCATTCCAAGAGACAGCCATGCCTGAGCTGGAGGACTCCTTGCTGAGGCGGCTGCAGCGACCCCTGCCTCTGACTGCCAAGCTACTTGCTCGCGGCTATGCAATGCCAGGGGTTATTCCGTTTGCATGCCCACGATGTGTTGTTAACGAGATACGTGCCAACTGGTGATGGGACGTGACGGTCTGACGGGATGTGACAGTCTGACGGGATGTGACAGTCTGACGGGATGTGACTGTCTGACGGTATGTTGTTGACCTCTCCTGTGATAGTTCTCAGCTGAGTTGGTGGGCTTAGAACTTTCCGGGAATCCAGCTGTGTGTCGTCTTCCTTTCCTACTGCCAAAAAGGGTTAGGCTGAGTTCCGGGAAAGGTAGTGCCCCTGTTTTAACAAGCCCTGTCAGTACTTCATCTAGATCCTCATTATTGTTTCTTGTTCTTATTTCATTCTTCATTCTTATTTGCCGGCCATGGCATGTGGCAAAATGGTCTGTGTCATTTAGCATTGAAAGGTTGCCCTGCCAAAGAACTAGTCCCCGTGTTGAGACACTGGCTTTGGCCTGACACATCCATCGTTTGACCATTGTTGACAACTTAACATTCCAAGTTTTCTCTTATGTAGTGGAAACTAGAGAAACAATGGTTTGCATTTTCATTTGTGCTTGCAGTGCCATTCGATTATATCAATCAGTTAATCAAAATCTTTTATTTTTCAGCATATTTATCCTAGACCAATGAAAAGCTTTTTAAAACTCTCTAATTTCTTGAGAAACAGCTTATGTTTTCCTGGAGAAAGTGGCATTTCCTTTGGTGGTAACATGCACAGCTTCTTATTTCAAGCTGCGTAGAGACAGAAAAGTTTCCTCTATGACACCTAATTAATTACGCTGTGGAACCGCCTATGGTCATCCATTCAGAGTCCTTGTCAGGCAGGTATCAACTGCGCCTTACATGGCATTAGCCTCAGGCGTATCTTAAGAGCATAAGCTCCACAATAGTCGTGTTGTATTTATAGGCCAGAACAGAGAAAAACCACCAAAGGGTACTGAGAAAGAGTACAATGCATGAAGTCTTTTCAGGTGATATAAAAAATTTGTCCTGGTCCGGGGTTCGAACCCGGGACCAAGACCTTTCCGGGGCGGTCACGCTGCTAATTCAACTAACCAGGCTGCTAGCAAATGGCAGCACAAGGGCAGATTGATTGACAACTCCACCTTAATCATTACTCCACCTTGCGGAATTCCGCAGAACTCATTTGCCAAAGGCTAGTGAGCTCTGTCTTCTGTGGAATGATGCATTGCCAATTTGTCCTTGCGGTGCGACAGTTGTGCACACTCACTAGCTTCTGAAGAAGTCATGTACTCGTAACTGTCAGTGTTTATATCCCGCACTCTCTCTGAGCACTTGCCTTTTCAGTGCAATGCACGTCGTATGGGTGGTTTCACAATGGGACAAGGTGAAAGTGCTTTCACCACCCCTTTTCTTCCACACTTTACTGAGACCATGGAACAAGGTATGAACTTTTAAAATCTGATTGACGTTCTGTGGGACACAGAGGTGGCCTTAAATGACAGGCAGGGGATTGAAAGCGGTGTTGTTGTTGAACGTGGATGATGAGCCCAATCTTGTGTTTTATTCTTTGTGAGGTGAAGCCATCAGTGATGGTTGGTAAATCTTCAGCTAGCTCACGTAGAGTAAACGTAAGCTACTGAAAGAGTGGAGCATCCATGGGGTTGTCGCTAGCATGCTATGCTGCGAAGGCTACGCAGGCAGCTTGTAAAGAAAAAGAAAAGGAGAGGTATTGCTCAGCCAAACAAATGCTGAATATGAAATGCAAAACTGGCATATTTCTATTGTTTCCCCAGCAATATGAGCGTTTTGTGTCAAGCTGGTGACAAATGTATTATGCTTCCAGCCTGTCAGCAAAGCAAGCATTTATCGTTTCTCACACAGTGCAAACAAGAGCACTAGCTTTGGCGGCGTTGTGCCAAAAAAAAAAATATGAAATGGAGTATAGGCACTCAATCCCACTGTGCATTAATCCTCAGGCTCATGAGCAGTATGATAAAAAAAAAACAGCTCTGTCAAGCGCATTCAAGATGTCACAGAGGCTCTGTGTCAAGTAGAAAAGCTTTATGACATGTAAAATGGGCAGCGGGAGAGCCGCATGCACGTGTAAATGCATCAAGTCTGAAACTGCCCGGTCACAAGCAGTCATTGCTTGGAAACCCCGCATTCTCACACTGCGCACATCTGTGCAGGGGCAGGGAAGAGGTATGTCAAAGTCAGTGTGTTAACTTGTCTCACAGCAGAGCAGAAAAAGAAAATGTTGAAGTTTTAAAATGGCAACAGCAATGTGTCCTCTCTGTGAATACTTTGTTTTGTGCACTGCTCTTTGTACCCTTGAAGGATGAAACTGAGGTGACCGGGCGGCCCACTGTTAAAAGGAACACTAAAATATATGCATTTCATATTGCTTTCGCCCAGGGCTCCCCCCAGAATAATTTTTTAGGGGTGAACAGTTGAATTACAATTTTCGTCAAAACCATTTTTATCGCACATAATCTTTCATCAAATACATGATATTGTGGTGCTTTGATGCTCCTTCAAGATTCGTATATAGAAATGGACTTGTGTTTGTGCACTCGTCTAAGAACTGGTGATCTTTGAGGCCACAAGGCCACCTGTTCAGACTCCTTTTTTTATGTTACCAGGTGGTGGTAGGCAACGATAGCTGGTAAAGCCCCTTTACCTACTTACTTCCATTGTAAGCACACCATTACGATTCTGGTACGTCTGAAGCATATTTCAAATTTCGAAGGGGTTTTATAGCAGTGGGCGGTCTATCAAAAGCGGTGAGTAGTGAACCAGAGTGGTGGGGAAGAACTGTGTTGCACTAAAAACGCGTATACAATCAAGACATGTCACCCAGCGATGCGATCGCAGTGTGCTCTAAAGAACTGGAGTGGTGCGGAGGCTTTAAGTGAAAATGGCTTTCGAAACTGTGTCTGTGCAATGTGCAGGTGTGTAAACGAAAGTCAGAACTACCAACTGCATCTCATCTGTTGCAAGTCTAGGCACCTGTGCCCATGCCTAGACTTGCAGAGTCTAGAGTACCAGAGCAAAATGCAGACATATCCTGCATGAGTGTTCCCTTTGACAGTGGACATATCTGTACACTGTCCCATTTTTTTTTCTCTCTAATATTTAATATAGGTAAGCAGACCGACCCAGCAGCGATGAGTACACCCCCTTACCTATTTAACACTTGACAAGTTATTAAGAAAGGGTGTGCTTGAGTCTATGTAAAGTGTGAACACTGGTGGCACTTAGCAAACGTGTGGGGTGTGCCGCTGAGTGGGAGTAAACAGTATGATAGGAAGTGAGTATGAACGTGAATGAGTTTGGGTGAATTCCTAAGCGGACAACTAGGAGCATGAATGAGCACCGACTCTGCACTTGCACTCATACTTGAGTGCATAGGCATGCGACTGAGTTCTGAAGCTGTAAAACTGTTGCTGAGTGTATTATTCACTTATTATGTTTACCTATGGTTTCTAGTCCCATTATGTTCCATGTAAGTACATAGTTTCCCTGTAAAAATTATGTATATACTAGTAGCAGTCTAACACACTTAAGTATTGTTGGCAATAAAAAAAAAAGAAGGCAGCCTAGTGCACCAGTCAAACCTCGTTATAACGAATTCAGTATGACATGGAAATGGCTTTGTTATATCCGATAATTCGTTATAAATGCATATTTGTAGTGCTGTTTTAATGACCATACTATTTTCCGATTAATTCGTTATAACCGATAATTCGTTATATCCAAATTCGCTATATCGAGGTTCGATTGTACTTCTATACGTACCTTAGCAAATCCTTCCTTTTTGTTCTTCTGTACAAAAAGACCACAAAAGCTGAAGGGTGAGTGGACCTCGGCTGCTGTGTACTTTGCACCTTGTCAGTAGACCTTGTCTGCTGTGTAAATACCTGTTGCAGGCCTCTTATATCTAGCGCCCTTAGCAGTGTTATGCGTATCCTAGCGCAGCTGTGATTCAGTGGATGTTGTCCCAGTGTGAAGCTGGCATAAATATATTATGATGTGTGAACAAGGAAACAGGAAGCAGTCGTCAAATTGTTTTGTCGATGCTTCACAGATAGAAAGCTTCCCAAGTTTGTAGCAAGCATCCCTGCTTTCGATATTGTTATTGAAAAGCAGAGCAGAGTGAACGTGATTGCAAATATGTTATAAATGGCTCAGCTAACGTCAGAGGTAGGGCTAGTTAGCCTGGCACTGGTCCTCGGATGTCCTCGGTTTGTCCTCGGATGAAAAAAGTCATCTATATAGTCCAGTACTTTGCAATCTTCTCAACCACATCCTATGTCATGTACTCCTCTTCAACACTGAACATCATCCGGCAGCATATGTACAGTGTTTGTTAACACTTTGGAGAACTTAGGAATCGAATCTTGAGACACTCGGTCTGATGGAGGCCGTGTAGTCGTATTGACAGTATTCTACTTCAAGCACTTCTTTTTTTGCTTAAGCACACATGTTGGAAGCTATTCAGTGTGAATGTCGTTGGTTAGAATGTTCTACACGGGTAATTTGAGTTTCAAGTAGCTACTGCACAGTAGATCCTCCTGCATACTAAACTAAAGGCAAACATTGAGTGAAACAAATAATGTTTGGTTACACTTTTAAAAAGAATTGAAATGTTTTGGTTTAATTCCGACAAACGGCTTGGTTGGTCTAGTCGATGTAGATTCTGACAGTAACATTGTCAAAACCTACATCGCGAAGTGGGTTCACAAATTTCAAAATTGTGTCGTCACTGCTTTATATAGCCATGAATTTCTTCTCCAAATCCTCTGGCTTAGATATTATACTGTAGTACTGAAATAATGTGTTCTAATGATAAATTAGCTTAGTTCTTATGTTTGACATACCTTTGGCGTGCACATTTATCTGTGTAACACATGTATTACAAACGCATTTCTGTCATTACACTCTGGCTTTGTGTATAGCTTTCAGAAAATGTTTTATTGAACGCAGTAGCATTTCCACCTGTTCAGTGATAAAAAATTGAATGATTGTGTGCGGCTCCTATGTTGCTGACCTGTATGACTGATCTCTTGTGTAATGCATGATCTCCTAACTATACCTTGGAAAAGTTACAGTAGAGAGGACAGTGTGTGTGTGGTAATGAAATAATAGGAACGAGTTTGGCCTGATGCAATAATCTGAGCACAGCTTTTGTCAAAAGTACATGGGACCACTTAGCACTTTACGTACCATGGTTGCCAAACAATTATGTCATGGTTTTAGTGTTTGAGACCTGAAAGCTTACTTTTACTATGGAATTTCATTACTTACAGTTGTTCAGCTTTGGCACTCCAGATAGTGAGTACGAGCTCTTTTGATTCTCTAATGCGCTGGAACCTATGGCACACCACAAAAACTCATTTAATAAGCAGTGCGTTATCAAGGATGGCAGTCATAGGCAAACACAGCTCGTATACTTTTGACAAAGACTGTGCCTTGATGGTGCGTTTTCTGTGCTTTTTCTAGAGCTTGCAATAACTATTAACTTACGGCAACTGCTTGATAAGCTCTCTATTGGTGCAGAGTTGGTCGATCTGACTGATGGAGTGGATTTGATCCTTAATCGAAGGCCAAATGCACTCTTATTTCTTTCTAGAAATTCTCAATTTATAGTAAGGGATGTTTTTGAATGTATAGTTGTACATAGAACTAAGGAAGTGAACTATTAATCACCATGGTTTGCCCCTAAGAAATTGCATGGACCAGAAGAATTTATGAGGGGAACATGGAATTGTCTCTTTTTTTTCTTTTATGCACTTTGCTGTCATCTACAATGTAGAGATTGTCACCTGTAAATGAGAAATAAATGTATGTGTTTGATTCTTTGGCTGGTGATCGCTGTTGCCTAGAGGTGATCCTACATTTTCTGGCACTGTACCTTACGTTAATCCTCGAAGGCCTTCTTGAGGCTACGAAACTGTCTGTTAGCTAAAAGTTGAAATATTGCACATTTCAGCCCTGATCGTGTGTGCATTTCAGAAGACATAGGGTTTACATTTTGCCATTGGCTGAATGTGTGTCAACCCTTCAGAAGTTGAGGCCGTGTCACAATGTATTGCATTGTTTACAGTACGCAAGAAAACAGGCATTTTACACGTGTAGAACAGGTGCATAGACTCTCCAGGATTGGTTCGTCTCTCTAGTCAGCTGAACCTTTATATTCTATGCCACTAAATACGTAGAGTTCCAATTAGTATGTGATAAAAAGACATCTTCAGCCAGGATATTCCAGCAAACTGGTCTTACGAAGTTGTACTACAGGTTCATGCACTGACAATATTAATTTGAAATAGCAATGGCTGCTAGAAAGAAACACTTGTACTCTGTTTACTTTATATCTCGATCAAATAAAATCGAATACAAACAGGAGGATGTTTGTTGATTATATTAAAAAAATTTTGCATCACACATGCGGTTCACCTTGACGAAAACGTGATTTGTGAGCAGAAGACAATAGTGCAATGACTTGAAGTAATGATCGTCAAATGATGCAGGCACGCTGCATTGCTGCAATTATATACACAACTTTTTTTAATGCTTCAAGTGATCTATTGTAATAACAAAACTTTGTTTGAATAAAAGCGGTGTAATTCTTAAAGTGCTACATGTAGCTTTGTGACACTTTCTTTTTGATGTTGTACTGAGACATATTTAGGAGATATGTACTGGTTCATAAATCGAACTGCATTATTTAATAATTCACTGTAGTGCACTTTACTGTTATTCATGTTTCAAAACACAGTTATTCTGGAAGTGAGACACATTTAAGTGTGCCTTAGTGGAGCATTTTGGATTAATTTTGACCACATAGGCTTCTTTGAGTGACGTGTGCTCAGTGCGTCTTAAGGCAAAAAAAGCTAGCCTTAGGTGTCTGTGTTGGCGGTCATCATGTTCAAAGTTGTGCACTTTCCAAAAATATATAATGTAGAAATATACACAACATATCCATTGCTCTAGCCCCGGATATGTGGTTATTTTTTTGCGAATGATTTTTTTACATGGAACAAAAGTGTTTTGCACATTTGGTAGTAGAGTATTTACCCTATTCTAATCAGCACCCCCTTTTTTTAAAGGTCGCAACACTCAGCGTTAGGGGGGGGTTCTTATATTCGAAAAATCTAAAAATACTGCACACGACACCCCCTTCTGCAGGCTATATTTTGATGACGTGTGTGTCGAAAAATTTTATTTCACAAGCAGTAAAAAGAAACACACGTCTGATAGTCAGTCGGTCACTCGCTCTCACTGCCACTCGAACTGAAGTCTGTCACACTACTTGAGCCCCCATTCTCAGTATCCCATAGCAGATGCGTTTCAGGATGCACGATGCGGGCTCAGAGATTGGCGGTGAGCGAGCACACTTGGCATTGCCTACATGCTCTTCATCAAATGAAAAGGGAGTGCCAGAATCACGTAAGTACAGTACGTTAAAAAAGAGGCACCAGTTCTCACATATGCCGTTGCAAATCTCCACCTAAATGCCAACACGTGTACTTTTGCATTGAGGCTCATTAGGCCTCCTGGTAAACATCTTGTCCCAAAATGTTGCCTGAATGTGCACCTAGGTGCAACACAAATCGTTAACTTCTCGCACCCTGCCCCAGTCAAAATGTAGCTGTTATAGTTAGGAACCAAACAAGCAGTCCTCTCGTTGCTCAGTAGCACATTGCTGTGGTTATTGAGCCATTATAATAGCGGGGACTTTTGCACTGTGCAATGAGAGCATGCTAAAAAAAGAAGCAACAGCAGGATGCAGTTTCATGTGAATACGCATTTATTGGAATAAAGGGAAAAGCTTATTTTTTGATGTAATCACAAGAAAGAAGTGCACCAACTTCTGTGATAAAAGAACTTAAAATTTTAAAATACAAGTTTTCAATTATTCAAACTTGAAAGTGGGCACATCTTAAGTGGCCCTAGTGGGGATCAAGGTAAATTTTCTGGTGAGCTCTTAATCACACTGCTTAGTGCAAGGACACTACAGGAACATTGATAGCATTGTACATTTCTCATTGGGGAAATTGAAGGTCTAGGGTTACTGTGGAAGATGAAATGCATTTTATCAAGTATAGGACTAACTGGCATGTATAGATAACAGCAAAAATAAAGCAACAGCCATATTAAACAAATGAACTTTATCAAATTAAATAAAGCTTTCCAGGCATAAAAGAGATAATATGTACAGGTTCAATGCAGTAAAAAGGAGCTTCAACAAATAAAAAGAAACTTAACTCCAAAAGTCCATCAAATGCTTCATAAATATGTGAGACGAATGTCTTTAGTTATCACAAGGCCTTCTAAAATGCTTTATGAATAGGGGGTAATGGATCGCAACAGGATAAGGCTTTCATACTTAAGCCGAGAGGTTCGCACACATAAAAGGGGGATCTGCATGGGGGGGGGGAGGCTGAACCATGTAGCATTCTTCTTACCACAAAAAAGGGGATTTTGCTTGATGAAGTGAGAATTTTGGGGGCTTCCAGATCACTTCGTTACATAGAGGAACATTTAAATTTTCTTCTCACACGATTGCTTCGCTGAAGATGAGAAACAGAAAGCTTGAAATTGTTCAGACTGGCACACGTATCAAACTTGGTTAAGGCCGGACTGGTTCACGTACCTTTTCGTCATCATTGTCCTGTTACATGTGGTGCACTGCCATTTGTCACCATGGCGCACCAAGGACTTGAGTTCACAGTCTACACAGTCTACCATATTGTATCAATAGCTTGCCAAACTAGGCTAACAACTTTCCATGCATTTTATGCTTTCCCGAATATAAACTAGAGGCAGTAACAAGTGGTTGCTTCCATATTTGGGTTACACCAAAAAGCCATTGCTTTCTCGTGCTGAGCACTGGTAATCAGGTCATGTAACCACAAAGTTGGTTACAGCAATCAGCACTAAGTCGTGAAGCTTAAGAAGGGTGCATACTCGGCATCATTAATAGCTTCTGCTAGAGAAAAATACCAAATGAGCTTACGTGGCAGTAATAAAGCACTAAAAAGGAGCAGAACGTGCAAAGTGCACACATGTTGTTCTTTACATGCGTAAAATATTAAATGTTCTCAAGGAGACAGGGGAAAAGCATGGTGCAGAGATTGTTTTCTCAGCCCCATTGAAGCTTAATTAAATGTCTTTTGAAGAAAGTCAACAATCCGTGACAAATGCCTAAGGGCGCTGTTGAGGGTTACCTCTGGCAGTTTTTCAGTGTCCGCTAATTTCAAGTGAAATTTTCAATATATGTTCTTCGATACTCTAACAGTATATGCCAAGCCAGGCGGTTGCAATTCGTTTTAGCTTTCCGGAAAATGAATTTTAAAAATCTTTAGAGCAGCTTTCCAATTCGGCCACCGTGTTTTTGATGACATTACCTAAAACACTGCCTATCCAAGCAGGCTGGCATTCCAAAGCAAAACGGCAGTACATTGGCATTCGGATTGTCGCTGTCAAGTTCAGAAAAGCTGGGATAACTCAATACATCGTTGGATGGCCTCACCACTTTCATTTTTTGGGCACCAGCTCTGTATTCTGATTGCGGGGAGGCTGTGACATCTTTGCATACACTGCATGAAGCGTCTACCCGTTTCTGTTTTTGAACATGCAGCTATTTAAAACTATTGGCAATTGTCTGAGAAAACCACCGAAGTTCCCTTATAGGTCAATCGAGTGCTTCACTTTGAGTGAGGGTTGATGAAGGACTGCAAAGCAGCTCCAGGTAGTATGCATTAGAAA